>JAAAKL020013374.1:0-12502 GCA_010016065.2 Carybdea cf. marsupialis auct. non (Linnaeus, 1758)
TTTAGGGGGGGGGGGGGGGCTTGACAAACCATTACACACTGGGTATGTATGTCAGTTCAAAGGTGATTAGGTGAGTCTGCAAATAACGTTTTTATGTAATTTGTATTATGTCTGGACTTTGTGAGATCCACAAACCTGTTATGATTAGTTCATTTTATATTTTAAAACAATTCTTATGTAGTTCAATATGATTCATTTCCTTCTCAGACAGATCACTCAAGGAGGATGGAGTTCAGCAGATTCCCAAAACTTTCTTCTTCTCATGGTGATATTGATAGCCTCTATGATGTAATAGTTGTTGGTTCTGGTTATGGAGGGTCTATTGCAGCAAGTAGATGTGCAAGGGCTGGACAAAAGGTTTGCCTACTGGAGAGAGGTAGAGAGTGGCTGCCTGGTGAATTTCCAGAGAGTTTTTATGAAGCAAAGGAGCATGTTCAGATGACTTATGATGGAAAGAAGGGGGCAATAGGTAAGGTGAAAATTTACAACATCAATTTTTAAAACGAATCACATGTTTATGATTGCTCTCTATACAACTGCTTGATTTTTCCCCGCAGTGGATAAATGTTTCCATAATTTCATGTGTTTTTGTTGTAACTCAAATCACTTAATGGTACATCTGAAGCAATCATAGGATCCATGGATTGTAGAATCATGTGAGCATTTGGCCAACCTTTTCATATATAAAAGTTAATTGTACTAGCCAACTTCTGTTAGCGTTTTTCCAAATCTTAAAGCACACAATTAAACTTGGTATAATGTATGTCATTGCATATTAGCTGTGAAAATAACATAGTACAACTTCATCATGTAATAGAATCATAAATTAGCAAATAAGTTGTCACTGCCTACTTTCTTTTTGTAAGGTGTGTTGACATACTATGCCTTTGAGCATACATTCAGTGGTGAATCTAGTTGTTGACATACCTTTCTATTTCTCTAGTATCTATTTGAACTCATTCCAGTCCTCTCTTGTGAAAAATAGTAAGATAATAATGTAAAATGTATACAATACATACATGATGAATGTTGAAAATGGAAAGCAAGGTTGCCATGTGACATGTTTATTGTAGATCAATAAACCTGATTTCAGAAGAAGCAAGGCCCTGTTACTCCATAAAGCAGCAGTCTACAATATGTTATTTTGGATATTCAGATTGCATCATAACAGGATTTACATCAGTTGAACATTCTAAAATTTCAATTGCAGTTCATAATTGTAGTAATGTTTGATATGGCATAGTTACAGTGGCATATTTGGAGGGGGCACTGGACCATGGCCCCCCCCAAGGCTCAACCCAATTTTTTTCAAGTACTGATAAGCTTCTTAAGGGTTATTTTTACATTGCATAACTTACCATTATGAGTTTATTTGCATTTTAAAGTGGTTTAAAATCTAATAGTTAGGGACATTCACCTTGCAATCAATATGATCAATAAAATGAGGTCAGCATCCACAGTCATGCCCCCCCCCCCCTCACCGATAATGTTTCCAGATGCAGCACTTCATAACCTGTTGTTTGTCAATATCTATTTTATTTTGTTTTTTTTTGTTAGGAGATCCTACTGATTTATTTGAGTTCATTGTGGGAAAAGACCTGACAGTGCTGCAAGGCTGTGGCTTAGGAGGTGGCTCACTTATCAATGCCAGTGTTGGTATGAAGGCAGACCCTCGGATTTTTAAGCAGAAAGAGTGGCCCAAAGAATTTCAAGATGATGAAGATGACTTGCTTAATATTGATTGTAAGCATGCACAGGACATGCTACGTCCTACACAGTACCCAAGATCATACCCAAAGCTTGCCAAAATGAAGGCTATGAGGGCAGCTGCAAAGCACTTGATTGATCTTGGAGTTACTGATGTAGAAGACCTCGATCAAGTGATTCACAGAACACCACTGTAAGTCACATTTTATTTCTTTAATAAATTGATAATCAGTAGTTGAGAGCCATCATGGCCTAGTGGATAAGGTCCTGGCCTTCTTTTCAAGAGGGTCATGGTTCGATACCGGGAAGGTCCAATGGTGATGTCAGGAAGGGCATCTAGTCTAAAAGTGCTCTATGCTCAAGTAACAAGTCCCATGAAAGTAGGCTTGTCTCACCTTATGCAAAGTGAGAGACAATAGATGTTAAAAAGGAAAAAAAGTATTGGTAGTTGCCAACTTCATGGTGCAAACATGCTATAGAAATCAAGGAGAAAGATGCAGTACTTGAAATATTCACTAATCCCCATGCAGACAATTGTGTGAATATGCCACTGGTAATATCAGATCTTATGTGAAAAGAGAAAAAGGTTCATATGTGTCAATTCTTGTTCTTCCACTTGATGGGTAATGTCTATGGGATAACAATACAATAAGTTTTTTGTCTATTATTTTTCTCCTTTAAATTGCCCCTATATTTTTATAGTTATCATTCCAAATCTTCTACAAACCATCCCGTCACGTATTTCGAAAAATAAATACCTTTGTGGCATACAAAATTGTCACTACTCCTCCTCAAGAAAGACAAAATACCAGGAAGATGCCATTGAGACAAAATCTGTTTAGACCATGCTTCCTCGGTAATAAACTCCTCAGATATATGCTATTGAGACAATATCCCTTGTGACCAAATCCCCATGAGACAGTGACCCTTCTGACAGAATCCTGTTGGTGTAATATCCCCTATGACTGAATCAAGTTGATGTTTTATCATCTATGACAGAACCCCTTTGGAGCAAGCCTTTCAAAAAACCCTCCCATAAACTAAGAAATTTGTGATAACTTTGGATCAACAGTTGCCAATCATATGACACACTGGAGGCTAGATAGGGACCCTATAAGGGCCATAGTATAAAGGGCACAGGAAAATTGGTAATGTAAAATGATGAGATAAAGATTGCTTTTCATTGACATTTCAGGAAATACATTGTCAAGTCATATATGACCAGGTATTATGACTAAAGGTATACTGCAGAGATGCTATAATTATTGATGTATAGCTATTTAGTTATTACCTGGAAATTTTTGAACAGAAATTAAGGTCATCTACTTGATTTTTTCTAAGATGACACTTAAAGATTTTTATTGATTGCCTTGGGTCCCTGATTCAACCCCCACTCTAACTTGCCCTAGTGCCCTTTTCTCCAGTACAGGAACACAAGAAGACAGTATCAAAGGGGGCAATCTCTTCTCCAACAATATCAAGTAGGTGAAGAGATCTAGGTAAAGGAGAAATTCTTAAAAATGTGTTCAAAGATTAAAAACCAAAGAATTTTAGTTCTTTAGTTTCAGTCTAAATAAGCATCACAAACCATGCCCATAGTTCTACAAACTATTGTAATAATAAGATGTGACCCAAAGCCCCAGTATGATATATTGAGTAAATCATTCCTTCTTTATGCACCCAAACATTTTTATTTTTGTTTTATTTTACTTTGGTATTAACTCCCCCTTTTTTGCCCAAACAAAATATTGTTGCATAGAAATGCATCTATACAGTCCTAAATTGTTTAGTACTTCCCTTTTCAACTCTTCAGTTTTCAGCGACTTTTCTTTTAGTTGCTATTTTCATGTCTCTTTACTCTCAGTACTTTTTTTTCATTGCCTTTGTTAATCTTGTTCAATTACAGACACTTGCTTTAGTGTTACATCCTTTACTAGTATTTTATCACAACTCATCCATTCCAGATGGAAGCTATGCATTGGTTCTAAGATGAATATTGTTGTTAGGTAGGAGGGTCTTGAGGATTTTCTAGGATCCAATGGGCAGTGGCATTAAGAGAATGGGGATCTTCCACATTGCCCTTTTGTTGTGGTATCAGCTCTTAGTATAGAGTTTTGCATAAAAGATTGTTTTAAGCCTAGCAGTGCAGTAAGCATATCTATTTGCTGCTCAGGAAAGCCCACATCTTGTATCTTGTGCCAAAAATCTAATGAGCAGAGTGATAAGAAAATTGAAGTTGCATTGACAAAGGGGTTCATTTTTCATAAACGTTTCCCTAGACAGCAGCTGCAACAATTATCTGGTGTGAAGGTAGAACATGCGAATAGTTTATAGGAAATTACAGATACAAGTACAGGAGATATTGTTGCACTTTTTCTTTGGTGTGTATTTCCTTCTTTGAGAAACGTAAACTTGTGCTATAAGCTGGGATGGACTAAAATGACTCAAAGTTTAGGACCTAATAATAAGTTAGTGAGGAATACTAGTTGACAAATGGTTTTGAAATACCCATAAAGATAGGATAGAGCTTTAGTTGCATGAGAAAATGTACTGGATAGTATTGATGTTTGTTTTCCACTGTAGGTATGTCAACTTTGATGCTTCAAAACCAAACAGTGTTGGCATTCATCAACCTGCTTGCAATGGGTGTGGAAACTGTTGTAGTGGTTGCAATACTGGAGCAAAAAATACGTTGAATATGAATTATATTCCAGATGCATTGGCTCATGGTGCAGAAATATTTACTGAGGTTTGTAGATATTTAGGTGTAAATTTAATGTTATTAGTAATAAAACATATTTGCATAACTAGCTCCTGCAGGATGACTTCATAGCTTGAGGGAATTCTGAAGTAAAGTAAACCTCATCGATATAGCACTCTTTCTATGACAGGCACAACACTTTACAATATTTACATTACATGTTAGCACTGCCAATTATGATTTTTCTGAAGCAACTCCCAGAGAGTGTAGACACAATGGAAGGTGCACTAAAAGTTGTGCGGGTTTGTCACACTTTTGCTGTTGACACACCAGCTACACAACATTGGCAGGACCTTCCACACAACCTCCACTGTTGGACTAACTTAAGAATTTTGTCCCTCTTGCAATAGCCAATAGTATTGTGTACCAGAGATATTGCAAGGAAAGCAAAGCAACCTGTATCTGGGAATCCAAACATTCTTTAGACCAGACAGAAAAGGTATAGGAGAAAGCTGTTGCAAAAGGTAAAGTAATGAGCTATGAAGAATCAGAACATTATGGGAGGGAATGCCTTACTTTCAACTGTGGAACTCTCTTTACCATAAACAATGAGATCATTACAACCACAGTTTTTCATTGCTAGGCTATGGTTTTGGTAGTGCTACATTCTTATCATTGGCTACAGAAGTCTGTTGCAAGCTGCGATTTTGATTATGTTGGAAAACAGTGCTGTGTCCTTGTATCTGCTATATTTGGGATCAACTACCCGGATTGTTGACTTTTTTATTACACTATTTAGTGCAATGGTAAAGTCTTCGTTTTTCGGTATGGGGGATCCTGGATTCAGTCTGGGCCAGCACTTCATGTTTAATGAGTTCTATACTTTGTAGTTCATGACTGCTTGTGTGCCTGTGTGAAGCTAGCAGCGAAACAAAAAATTGGGTTGCTGCTGGTGGTGAGAACTCGTGATCGACTACCCAGATTGTAGACCTTATTATTGCATTATTTAGTGCAATGGTAAAGCCTACTATTACTACTGCTATTGCTACTACTACTATTACTGCTACTGCTACTACTACTACTACTACTACTACTACTACTACTACTACTACTACTACTACTACTACTACTACTACTACTATTACTACTACTACTAGAACGTCATCAACTTGCTCAATTTAGAGGAGACAAGTACCTTCACACACAAGCAAGTCAAATCTTACCCTACTGGTTATTGTGTTTGACTTTTCTACAACTTCCATTTCAAAATGTTTGTCCACTTTTATTTATCAGAACTCAATCATCAGAGAATATCTTTGCATTCAGTCCGCAATCTCGGATGAATGTTTTGATAATTTGCTTTCTCGCACAAGCATGTGTAGGCCTACTCATCACACACTCATTATCACTGAACATACACAAGAGACTGCTCCCCAAGTGTGTTCTGTTGTGCAGCACTGTGAACGATATGACCTTGTTATAAAAGTAAGGCGAAAAATTTGATTTGCGTAGAGAGCTGAAAGTGAAGGTTCCTAGCGAGAAGGCAGTGGCAGACACGGAAGTATCATAAACCTTTATGGAGCGTTCGTCATAGCCAATACAGTTGTCTGAAATTGTAATTTTCTGTTTTGTACTTGTTCAATAATCAGGTAGAAGTCTCGGCTGTTAAACGCGATCCGTTTTCGACACTTTGGCAAGTCTTTTATCGACGTCATATTCCAAATGGTGGCTTTGAGCTTGCAGAACAAATGACTCGATCGAAATACGTCATTCTTGGTGCTGGTGCCCTCGGATCAAGCAAGATCTTATTAAAGTCACGACGTCGTGGGCTTCACCTCTCCGACCATCTTGGTAAGCGTTTCACTGGCAATGGTGACGTCATTGGTTACTGTTATCATGCCAAGGATGAGTTAAATGCCGTTGGCTTGGAAACAGGATTGTACGATAAAGTTCATGATTGGTCACCAGGTCCTACCATTACAAGTGTTATAGATCTGAGACCCAAAGATGATGATCGATTGGAAGATGGAATGGTCATCCAGGATGGGACATCGCCTTCGGTGATTGAAGTCCCTTACGCTGTTACTATGGCAATAGCAAGTAATGTGATAGGTGTCAAGACAGTACCTTCAGGGAATAAATGGACGAAGTTGTTTGAGGTAACTAAGGTGTTCAAGTTTGGTATTTAATCACACCTTTATCTTAAGGCTCCCTTACTTTTGGACAGTAGACGAAATGAGTTGCTTTAAATTTTGCATTCGTGGCTAGGGAGGATTTGATGTATACTGCCTTTCAGTTTTTAATAAGGAAAAAGATCGCTTTTACCAGAAGTAACATTATTTATTTGCAGGTAGATATTAATTGAAGGAAGCTCTATAATTGGTTTGTGGTCCAACCTTCACAGAATCAGGTTTCATATCATAAGTCGAAAATTTTTGGAGAACTTCTCGACCAACATTTTTTACTACAGGTCGTCTGGTAGCTACTGTATTAACGATCAAAAGTAGGTCCCGTAGATAGAGGAGCCAGAGGAGACAGGACTCTCCCCAAAGTTTTCCTTGTAGTGCCAGTGTGACCGTAATTGTTTATCATTGTATGACTCCTACCTCAGAGATTGCCAATCAATTGCAACCCTAAAACCTGCTGCTTAAATATTAGCATTGTTTTTATTTCAACATCTGCCATCTGCTCTCGTTTAAGTGGGAAACTATATTTCGAGAGATAGGACAGAGAGGGGACTGCAAGCATTAATAACATGAATACGCATGAATAGCAAACATGAATAAAATTGTCATCCGAACAGTAAAAAGTAACCCCGTTCCTAGTAGTGGCTTCGGCCGTGAGCAGGGTGAGATTAATAATAAAAAAAGAAGCGTAGGTACAAATAAGTTTTTTTTAATATTTATGTTAACTACTATCATTATACTGTAGCTTTTGCAAAAATGTATAATATCCTTTTTTCATACTTTACAGTCTCTTTTTTATGATAAAAAAATGTTATCCATAAAGTTTCCTTACAACAATCAAAATCATGTGCGTGTATTTGAAATATCAGTCGATCCCAAATAGACGTGCAGTTTCACTGCTTTTTGTAATTCCTGTAAAACTTTCAGAATCGAATTTTCAGTTATAGATTTGTTTAATTTTACTCTTCTTGTTTTATTTCTTCCTTCCTTATTTCTTCATCGAAAGAGAAATTCAACTCTTTATGCCTAAATTTACCATAAGTTAAATAAAGAGGCCCTCAGAATTCTGTCAGCATCTCTCAAAGGCCAATGGTTGATAGTGGTTTTCCTATTTTCTCTTAAGCCCCTCCACGCCAAAATGTTTCCCGTCATACCAGAAACGTGGCACATCAGCTGTTTGTAAATGATAATATTAGGGCAGTTAAACGTTTTATGTTGTGCTGACACTTTTTTAAGTCCTGAACCCTTTCAATGTTTGATTTTGGTGCAGGGTCCCTTTGTCGGGAGAACAAAATTTGGTTCATTTGAAACCCTCGTTTGTGAATATTGTAAATATGATGTCAGTTAGTTTATTCTATTTCCTACTATCGGACACAAGTTAAAGAGAATTGTTTGTTAGTGATTAGTAGATTTTGTTTGTTTCTGTCGTGCTGTTTCATTTTGTTCATTTCAAAACATTGTTCAGTTATCATTGTGTAGCATTTGACGGAACTGTGTAGCTACAGGCGAGGCATGTTCTTTTGATCTATGTGTGTTTATAGAGCAGAAATGGCCCAAGGAACAAGTGAGCTTTATTGACAAATCAAGTGAATTAACGCTGATTGGTGACAGCGTTTTTATAATTAAATTGCTTTGATTTCCGTTGAGCTTCGCTTGTAAAGCGAATTATAATCTTCGTCCTGATGTAAACCTGAGAGTACTTCTTATCACTTTCCTACTAACTCGTGATAAGGACACCGTATTCCTTTTCTTTGCTGTTTCACAGCCTCATCTGTGTGTCACGTGGATTGCAGTAGCGTTCTTTGCTGTCATCATTCTGTCTTTACTTTGCTTTACAAAACCCACTGCTAATACTTGCTTCCTCTTACCCCTATTTTTTCGTAGAAAATCAATGGTGAAGTCATGAACAAAACGATGGCCTTTCTTTGCATGAGTCATGACGATGGAGGAGGGGAGATCTCACTTGATGCCAAGACCGATGGGATAAAGCTAAATTGGATAGGGGTGGGTCGTCAAGAATGTTTCGGTAGAACCAACCAGCAATTACAGAGAGTTTCCGAGGCCCTTGGTGGTACCTTCATAAGAAATCCAATGTGGTCAGATAGCTTTGGAAAGGATGTAATCTCTGCCCACCCGTTGGGAGGATGCATAATGGGAGATTCAGGACAAGAGGGCGTCGTTAATCACAAAGGACAAGTATTTATAGGTATGTTTTTGTTATCTTAACAGTCTTAAGGTATAGTTGTCAACACGTGATTGCTATGAAATACAGGGTTCGACAATGAATGGGTAATTAGTTGGACACACTGCGCTGAGAGAAAGTTTGCTCTTTTTTAATCTCAGTTCTATTTGTTTTACTCCATATTATCCAGTTATTGTTGCAAATGCTATACGTTGTATGTAATGGGCAGTGGAGATCTCATCCCTGTCATCTAAAAAAAGCAGACCTCTCTTACAGAATGAGGCTGAGTTACAGAGCCAGATCGAGGCAGCGAATGGCTTCGAACCTTTCTGTGCAGGCTTTAATGATGATACGTGCAAGGTCTTGGGTCACTTCTCCTATCTTCTTTCTTTTCTTTGCTTCATCCAATGCCAGAAGGCACAAGTGAAACATGAATAGATTCCGAAGCCCATGTGCTCTCAGTCAGTCATTGCAGTTATCAGTTAAGATCCTTTCAAACCGGTTTCCTCTTCGATGATTGATTTTAGTGAGACATAAGGGCAGCCGACTCTTTTTTTTGCATCTGGAAACTAAAGTAGAAGTTCTCCTGCTGGTTCAACATGGCGACTAACATGTCCTGCAAGTGAAAGTCGTCTCTGTCTCACAATCTCTGATACGGGGTAAGGAGTCATACACCACGTTCTTTGCGGGATGATTTTTCCAGAAGATGTTGTACGCGAGTAAATCAGGGTAAAACAAATTCTGTTGTATGATAGTGATATTTTACTCATACCGTATTTGATATTGTGCCGATGAGGCATTTTTATCCTGCATTGTCATTTAACTCAGTATACCTGTCTTTCTTCTTTGGCTGCCACTCACATTGGCCACACTCGCTTAACTGATTTGTTGACATAGCCATCTTAGCCTGACAGATGTACACAAGTCATTATTCTAGACTCTAAATATTGTCTCTACATCAAAACCATCTTTCTTACCGTGCTTTGTTTTACACCTTTGTTATATGAAGTGTTGAAGATGACTGGGGGGTCTTTGTATCCAAAACATGTCACTTTGAGATAAGATAATTTTACTCTGTAAAATTTCAAAGATCTAACATTAATTTTTGTTGGTGACATATTTTTCGATTTCTCTAGTATTTATTCAAAGTTATCATTTGAAATTCTCTCACCTCAAAAAGAAGATCAATTTATTGATTATTGTACTTCATCATTGAAAGTCAAAAAATTAAAAATTCCTATAATTTTACGATGTTGTGTGTAGGTGAGAAGAATAGACGATAGAAAATTGGATGAGATGGGCAATGGAAGAAGAGGTAGAAGAGAGAAGAAGGAACATTTGGTGTTGGGTGGTGGAGAATGGACATGACCGTTAAATAGATAAAACTACCCGACCCGGCAAGGATAAAGGATTTTACGTACTACTTATCAAAGCCAAAGATCCACAGAAGATCATTAAAACGGGCAAAGAGGAACATAATTTGAGAACGGAAGGCTGAGAAAGACACACAACAAACAAAAGCACAAGGGTGACATCACCTGTGGCAGAAACAAGTGAAACTGTCCCCTTCCAAAAATCCAAAAAGGCCATGAAGCATTGATGTACAACGGCAATGCAATTTATTGTGGGAAGAAATATACAAGCATGCAATAGCATAGTGATACCTGATGATGAACACTGCATTTTTGCGTGACGCAAGACATCCTAGCAGTTGAAATAAAAAGCTCAAACTTTTCTAGCTAGCGATTCATGTATCTTGGACTGGCTGCAGGTTAAACAGTTTGTACAATCATGTCGTGTTTGACTTTCTGTGGAGTAGTTTTGTCGCAGTGACCACTACTATTTTCAACTACATTAAACCTGTGATAACCAGCCTTAAAGCGTTTTACTTACTTAAACGTCCTTACTTTCCCCATGCCTGGGCGTTGGACGCCTCCTGGTCACGACACCGTCTTGTGCTTCGTCTTATCCATGTGTTGCGGTCTTGGATGTGTTCAGGAGTCAGATTCAGATCTTTCAGATTCCATTTGATACTACCCATCCATCGCTTCTTTGGTCGACCTCTAGGGAGGGGCGGGTTGCTGATGTCCATGGTGGTGATCCTCTTCTGCCAGGCATCTTCTTGCATTCGTTGGATGTGGCCATACCACCTTAGCCTGTTTGTTCGCAGTTTCAGGTCGATGGTCTGTACGCCTAGACGCTCTCTGATCGCAGTACATCAAATAATAGGATTTTTAATATATGTCCACAAGGCAAGCCGTTACAGACCGAAGTTCTTATCCCATACTTTTGATGTAGGCATGGCTTCAATATCCACTCAGCATTCCACTTTCTTCTGTCCTGCTAGGGAGACTTTTGTCTTCTTCCGTGGATCCTATCAGGTTCTAAATGTAGTATAATGATGGAAATGTGATATTTAGATCCTTTGGTGGTAATGACGTAACTATGTAACATGAAAACCAGTGAGTTTTTGTAGAGATTCCAAATGCCTTCTTTCATGTGGATTTCTCATCGGGGGTTAGGATTTTGTTTGATGCCGGGAAAAACCTAAAGGTGTTCTGTAGGTGTCGGTGTTAAGCAATAAACTATGTATTATGATAGTATCCGACGCAGACTTATATAAAAAAGTTTAGTATTCCCGATATTTAGACAATTCTATAGTCTTAAGGATCGTACCTTATGCTTCCTAAGAAGTTGCCGCCAGACATTACAAAGATGCCGTCAATGAGTTACAGTTTTGTGGTAGCTCTTGCCTGTGACATTGTAAGATAATATTTGTTCCACTCAGATGCACGTTTAGGTTAGAGTTTCTCAATTATTATCAGTTAACAGTTTAGGTGGTGTAGGGATTATAATGTCTTTTCAGTACACGTACGCAGTGGTTATTGTAAAAGTAATCCGCCAAGAAAATATGTATCTTTATTTGGCTGATTTTTACATTTGGTTATTTCTTTGCTGGCTGAAGAATAGAAAAATTATCTGCACATGCAAATTACTTGGATCCTGCGCTTGCGATGTCAACTACATAAATACTAATCAAGGTTATTATCAACACTGATTCTTTTCGTAGCCTTCTCTGTCGACTCTTAGACAGTTGATGGAAAGTTTAAATTTCTATGGTAGGTAAGATTCGTGTGTGATTGATGGAATAAAATTGCCGTCGAAGGTAGTACGTAAAAACAGGTATGGTAGACAGAGTCATATGCATCACTGAAATCATAGTCTGTTACACCTGTTTTATTTTTGCCTTGAATATTTTGCTATTGGATGTGGTTAGCGTGAGAAGATGATCAATAGGAGACCTGCCTTTCTTTAAACCAGTTTAGCTTCGAAGGAGCACTCCTTCAACGTGTAGTGACATTCAGTTAAGTTTGGAAATCAAACACATTAAGATTGGTCGATAGATTTTAGCAAGGCATGGGTCTTTTTAAGAGATAAGGCTGAGAATGACTTGAGCTTTCCTCCATGTATACTTTTTCATAAACAATTACCAAAATCAACAGTTGGAGGATAATCCTAAAAAATATGGCATAATAAAACCATTTTTCATGGACATTTTATATATATATATACAATCATAAAATTGTTTCTTGACCCCCATTGCTATCGCAGCCTTGGTTTTAAGAATGAACACATTAGAGATTACAGATGATGGATATGGACCATCAAACTAAAACACATTAGAGATGATGGATATGGACCATCAAACTAAAACACATTACAGAT
>JAAAKL020013375.1:0-12501 GCA_010016065.2 Carybdea cf. marsupialis auct. non (Linnaeus, 1758)
CGGAAACCGTTTTACACGTACTTTAAAGCTCATGATGCTAACAAGGAATCAATCCAAAGTACTCTTAATATTACACCTCATAAATTGAGAGAAACATCTTCGGTGATATCAACAACCCTTTTTTCACCCAAAAGACCAGTAGTGATTTAAGATGCGAATTCTGTTTTCCTCAAAACACAACGATTGTCCTAAATACAAATGCACGGCTTGAAGAACTTCCATTTCATACTCTATCTTTAGATCTTTTACATTTATTGTTGCTGTACTTTACTGTCAATATAAATATATGTAGTAAGTAATGTCTTTTTATTTAAGAATATATAACTATGAAATAACCTGTCGGCAGTAAGTGACGAAATCAAACTACAAAATAAACTGCAGTAACATGTGATTACTGTACTGGATATTCTAAACGAAAGAACAACATAGAAAGAAGATCCCCCCCCCCAAAAAAAACCCCCCTAACAACACTAGAACGCGAAACATCATAAAGAGGGTGTTCAAAATCACCTCGCGAACCAATGGGACGGGGGAAAGGAAGAATGTGACGATATGTAGCGTCTCAAGGGTGGGATTAAATTGTTTCAAACTATGAACCATCCTCAAACTTTTCACTCCCTACTACGTTAGAACGCTCGATAGCGCCCAGATAAAAGACTTAAAAAACCATACCAAATGTGGCTTTTTCGTTATGAGACTCGTGACCATCTTCCACTTGCAAAAGATTTTAAATATGGTCAAAATGGCCCCTCCAAAAATGGTCCCATTTGAAGCGTAATGCTCAATGAATCTACAGTACATTGGATAGGAAGTTATATCCTGCGCAAAGGCTCCGTATACAAATCTGCACCTCGTCTGCAGCAAAAGAAAGGCTATTGGTATTGGGATATAAAGGGATAAGAAGACAGTCACAATTTCGCTACAATTTCTTGAAAATGAATAGGGCTGATACGAAACCATGGCTCAATGTTTTTACTTTGTTAAAACATTACCATGACATTAACTATACGCAAATCGACTGCTAACAGGAAGACATTCAGTTGCATCATACCACTCCCGGTTAAAGCACTCGCCATGTGGGGGAAGAATGCGGCAATTTTCCTGCATTATGGCGATACATAAGGCGTCCTCCATAGTTTAAAGCTCTCATGGACTCTGTGACCATAGTAACAAAAGTGATTTGTTTGTCAATACTCAGTTTGGAAATCGCATTTACCTGAAAAATTACTATTTGGCCTGACTCTTACGGGGACGTTTCCTGCCATCATTTTAGTGGTTTAACCAAAATTATCAAAGAAAAATTAACGGAATCAAGAACTGTTAACTGTTCATGATAAGAAGCGCAGGCAACTGACATTATTTGCAACTGGGTCATTGCATTTTCGACAACGCTTTGTTTTCTTAATGACTCCTTCGGGTCCGAATATTAAACACGTTACTTAATTTCCAGTGGACCTGAAGCAATTCTCGATAATACTTTGCTTTTCTTTCACAGTTCTGCTCATACCCGCTCCTGTTTTCAGTCCATGTTTAAATGGAAACAAGGAGGATATACGATTCTTCCTTTTATCGTTGTACATGTTAGAATATATACCATTAATTATAAAAGGTTCAGATATTATAAATTCCGATGCTAAAACTCCGCATTAATTAATGACTGATCATTTCAGTCGCAGGCCAAACTCTTACCAACCATAATCGAAGGTATCTCCTACTACAACTACACAATCTGGGGGCAATTAAAGATTAGGCATAATTTTTTCGGGCACTAATACTTCGGATACGATATAGTACGGAAAACAGGAAATCAAAACTATTCCTAACTTACCGCATGCCGCTAATATTAAATTGATAGTCAACCAACACAAACATTGCGTTGGGAGGACGGCTTTGTAAAAAGGTGGTTTGTATGTTTGTGACAGCAATTGTGTAGTGATGGCTTGGGGAATGGAGAATTATGCTTAATCTGTAACTTCACTGGGCGACACTTCAGAACACACTACCATTACCGTATATACGTCATGGCTATCCCGTTTTTCACTATACACACCTATCTCTCCATCTGCATCGACATAAAATATCGGTCAACGATCGTCAATTTATGGTCTTTGTACCTGCTGACAGTGGTTAAGTCTCAACAAAACAACGGTCATCCTTACAAAATTGGCAGATCAGCCGGCAAATACATGACATGCATTAGATCTTGTTTTTCCGGACATCACTGCATGCTGATACACTACCTTTAAAACGATTGCCATCGCGAATTGGGTGACGGACCCTCTGTATTTGAGAGTTGGTCTAGAGCCATTCTTTCTTTAATCCAGAAACTTCCAAGAGTTCCGCAACAGCAACTCTAATACGGCAACATTTCAAGCACCGAACACAAGCAACTTGTGGAAAACACCTTAACGTCCACGTTCATAAGAACCAGGCAGTATACGTTCTGCTATCAATAGATTTCCGGATCAGCAACTCTTCTTGAACCCAAGCTGGTCGTCACCCAGATTTAGACCTGTCCAGACTGTATTAAAAACTCCTCATAGGCAGCCTCAACTTCGTCCATGTCATCCTCTGTTGTGTACATCTCCGACATTCTTTGAGGAAAACAGGACAAAAGGGAGTTTTAATGGATAAGGCACCTTACATAAAGTGGCTACGCCAATGGATTTGGCGACTACATTTAAAGATTTTGATAGCCTGAAATATGAACATTTTCCCACAAACTTGAACCACTTCAAGCATTTATAAATTTAGCTATCTACTTGGCTATTTAGGATGTACTTTACTTGTTAAGTCCTTAGATATTACATTACGAGTTTGTTGATGGTACAAAATAATAAAACTGCACGAAATAGCGAATTCACTCTGTACTTAAAAGATTTTTTCGTTTGACACGCCTCAGAGTACAACTCGTCAGAAAATAACCGAAAAGGAAATCAACGAAATTATTTACCCAACTGTGTTTTAAAAGGTAGCCAATGAGAATTCAGACAGCCAGATTGGTGTTGTTTTGACCAATCAGTGTCCGTGAAGCTGAATGGTTAACTGAGAAGGCCAAATTCTTTTTGTCTACAAAGCAACGGTTTTCGTTTTATTGATTTCTTCCTATCTACCCTGAGGAGTGTCAGACGACAAAAGCTTTTCAGTACTAAAATATTTTCGCTATTTCGTGCAGTATTATTGTTTTGTACCACCAACAAACTATTTGGGTAATGGGGTTTTAAGTAAAAGTGAAGGCTAACACGTTGTCATCCGTAGTAAACTTCTGCATTTTTTTCATGTAATGTAACATATGTAAAGATGTAAAACATAATCTTAGGTTCTAACATACTTAAACGGATGTATGTATGTATGTATGTATGTATGTATGAATAATACGTTACCTCGATTCCATGAACTGAGTCATCGTATATTCGTTGGCATACGGACCCAAATCGTCTGGACCTTTAAACAAAATAAGGCATCAGAAGATCAACATTACGTTACATCTACATCGATTCGTTCAGATCTTGATTACAGCTGCAAGGTACATCACATTAAAGGTTAGGTAGCTTATATACCATAAATTATAGACCAGGAAAGAAATTATTTCTCTATGCGGACTCAAATCTACGACCATATTCTTACTGGACGAGACACGTACTTGACCATTACCAACATCCTTTGGCCTAGGTGAAATAGTAGTAATTATGAAAAACACGCTTGAGGCGCTGGTTCTTATCTGAAATCTTAATTACAAAGTCACGGCTTCATATGCAGAAAAGCGTTTACGTGAACCTATACATATACAAAAGCAAAGTACCATATAAACAAATCATATATTAATTCAAGTATAAAGAAACCATTGATTTTGCATAGTTTATCAGTCATAGGATCACGTCCTTTCTTCTTGGTGACTGGCATAAGTTGGTGAGCACAATGAAGCTCGTGCAACTGACTGCTTGTTTCCAGTCCTGGTAGAGATTCATATTCATACAAAGTTTGTACCTGCTCAACGTTTGTCCTCCAAAGTGGTATACAAGGCATTAGCGGCATGGATGATAGTGTAGTCTTTCCACTCATTTAAACATTTTAAAGGAAAAAATCTAGACGGAACAAGAACTTGCAACCTCCATTCGCGATGAGTCCAACGACTCGACCAAAGTTTGAACCAACAAAAACTAAGCCGTCCCCTCCAACCAATTAACCACTCTACTACGATGCAAATTTGGCAAATCGGGCTCTCAGGTTCAGGTTATTCCCGATACAATATGTCCGACTCCAATCTCCAGTTTGATCAATACGCATCAGCTAAAAACCTTTCGGTACATTAATGGATATGTTCAGTCCATACCATCCCAGTTTCCGAGGATTGGTGCTTGGTGAGGGACTCATATGCATGTACCGAGTGGAGTTTGGTTTGCTAAAATCAACTGAAATCAATTCCCAGTCTTTGACAACAAGTGTCAGATGGTAGTAACGCCTCTTTTACGGAAATAACATCCAATAACAATCTTCAAATCATAGATACAGTAACGCAGACGGGATTACAGCCCACGCACACCGTGTTAAATACACATCTAAAGAGACTCCGGTATTCCCCTGGTATACATATGCAAATATTGCATGCCAACTTCTACAAAAGTATGACATAATATTAGAAATATTTGAACCAAAACAAAAATATTTAACACCATACCGGGTGGCTCGTTTGTGTCTTCTGTGGTAAAGTCAAATTCTGCATTTTTGCTTGCCTACAAAGTAGAGAACAATGGTCAAAAACTATTATAAAGACAATTATAAAGACATCCTCTTTACCGGCTTGTAATGTTCAAACCTATTTAACATCGGGGGTTCATTCCCGAGAGTCGGGCCTACATGGGGATTACACAAGGTCAAAAGGGTAACTTGGTACTGACCACATGCTTCAGATGAATCAAATAATTGTATAGTTAACCGATTCTAATAACACTTTCAGCAACAAGCTATATGTATCACAGCATAACGGTCACCCTTGCAAAATATATTCTCAACCTTAGAAGAATTGTTAGATTGCGACGAACTTACCCTTGAATTAATCCTGCATATTCAAAACTGGCTACAGCACTTAATAAACTTCATACAAAATTTAATATAACTTAAATATACAAATGCTCTTGCAGTCATTAACAACATGTGTATGTATAATCATTGTGATGCAATCTAGTGCTTGGGGTGCAAGATGGGTACGACAGTCAAACATAGAGAGGATATACAAGCGTGGTGTGTATATCCTCCGTGTATACACCCACTTGTTTTTAAGGAAAACATAACTCGACTGTTACATACATTCACTGAAAAGCAAGAGAAGAGTACCAGCAAGAGTTTTATAATTAATATGTTGAAGTGCCTCTCTTATCTCCCTCTTCCATTTCGTTACAAATTAAGAAGGCGTGGATGCGCCAATTGGCACTGATAGCAGCAGAGACGATACGGGAATGATGATAACGATATAACCAGATCTATAGTAAACAAATAGCTCAGCAACTACACTTCCTATCTAAGAGCTCCCAATCACATCAATCGTTACACCAAAAAATACTCAAACAATTGAGTCGCCTAAATATGTATTATGGGAATATCAGCAGGGGGGAAGTCGAGGCTGCATTAGCATGGCAATAATCATTCAAGGACTATACTTAACCTTACATAAGTAATTTCTGATTCTAACGATAGAACATTGTGGAGGAACTTATAACATGTTGGTACTCAAGCCGAGAAAGGGAACAGGGGTTATACAAACTCACTGTGTATGAAAATCATAATTAGTAGAAGGCATCGGTTCAAGGCTTGAATAAGCAAATAAATCAGTTCTCAGCAGTCTATATCGGAGCCAAAAGGCTATTAGTTAACTATTCTTAAGATTTTCAAGGAACATGAAGTACATAATGTCCTCCATATTTCCATCTTTATAACCTATACAATCTATTCCTCTTTGCCTTCGTGTACATCCTACGCCCTTTATACGCCTACAAAAGGGGGCATTTTACAACTACAAACCATAGGGCTCCATCAAGGAATTTAAGGTACGTATGGTGTTATGTATATTACTTGATTATATTAATTGCTTATATCTCTATAGAGTTAACCACCCCTAAAGATAAGATAGATGGAATGAATGGGCCCATAACCTGTTGAGGGAAAAATAATCTAACAATCATCGTAGTGTTTCCTGTTTTATCTTGCTCCACTCAATTTTTTTTCACTTTAACCTAAACAATTTATCTATGGGCATTCACCTTGCACTCATTGGGGAACTGGCGTCTGGTCACCATGTACGATGACCCTTGCAATCAAGCTAAGTGCTAATTGAGGATTGTCTTCAAAATGAAATTTATTGAGTTGATTTTGCTTGGCCTGCATGTTGTAAAAGGACCTCCGATTTGGCCCCTTCATTAAAACGTCTACCCACCCCTGGCCTACACAATACAAAAGTTGACATGGAGCTGAGAAAATTGAATACCAAAAATTTTCGATGTATCGGATGAACAAATGTACATACTGTTGTTTAAAATGCGTATGATAGTAAATTACAATGTTATATTTCAACTTACCGGAGGCGTCACACATCGGTCCCAGTCCCTTGTATGCAATTTATAAACTTTCCCTAATTCTTCCCTTAAATGACTGTAAAGCAGAGAGAAAGAACGTACCGTACAGTTGTCAAAGCCGCAAAGGTAGCATAATAAGTGTGTGTGTGTTAAACCTATAAGGCCCAGCCTAGAATATTCGTAACAAGACAGAGAATCCAAGAGGCATGTAAAACGTGCTTCGAGGGGTAAATACACATATCGATGAGTTAAACTACGATTTGCATGTCCGGAGGTGTTGGCACTGGGCGCACACATCTCCCAAGACCAAAAATACAACAAAAGGAGCGTTGCAAAAGTGTATGCCGATGTTTAATGGAAATCACCTCTCTTTTAAGACAATACTTTCACATTTTTTAAGGGCCTTGAAAGTTCTCCTCGATTAACCAAAATATCAGGTCAAAACAGACAGTCAGCTTTTAAAAGATACTGCAGAAATAAATGAGTTTGACCACTGTCCAATGGCATGCTACTGATCATATTCTAAGCAAAATAGCGCTGTTCCATAAGAGACCAATGTGACGTCACAAAACATATCATCGAAAACAAAAAAAGATAGGGTAAACTTGAGTCGTTTTCAAAACATAACAAGCATGTCTGTCAGCATACAACGTATCGTTGAATATGTTGTGAAATGAACAAGCAGAATAAATACGCACACTAACCACGATGCATAACTATACTCGAATCATAGAGATGTTTCCTTTGCTGTTATCTAGTACAAATGTCATTTAGTTCGATTTTATGTATTACATTAAATACCCTACATCAATTGCATACATCTTACACATAAATTTGTTTTATCATCATCAAGTTGTACTTCAAGAAAAGAATAATGATTCTCAAATGGGGTGGGGAGACTACGATCAACAAAACCTGCCAAGTGCATTCATACGTGACAGAACTTTTGCCAAAACTTGTGGGAAGGTGTCCTTGTCCTAAGTTACTGCGTCCCTGCATTTTTATACCGTAATTTTTGATACGTTTACCTTCGGTCGTCCACTAAAGTTAGTTGACCTTACATGTAGGTGTTAGGGAAAGGTGCTTCCATTTGAGAAATTTATGACTAATGTGAGCAACCCCTCTACCCCTGTCTCCTGAGTGTTTAAATAAGAATACATACCAGAGTATCATTCCAAATGTAATTGAATTTTTAGAAGACGCTCCTAAACCCCCATTCTGCCGCTTCTCTCTCACAGAACAATAACATTAACAGTAGCTGTCGGTAACCCCTGCGCATTCATACGCGACAGAACTTTTCGCAAAAATCGGGGAAAGGTTGAATGCCTTCCCACAAATCAACCTAATACTAGAATGCTTCAACAACGATCACATTGTATAATGTTACATTACGTTTTGTATCATCAATCAACATGAATAACATTGACAATGATGATGATATCGATGAACAATTTAGATAGCGGGCATAGAAGGGCAATGTCATGGGCTTGCAGGATGCAAAGGACTGTGGACTACTCTGTCAAAGCAATGGTCTACATGGCCCCTTTAAATTAGGTACATAATCAACTTCTGTTTGCATAGACGGATTCTGGGCTGGTATACATATGTACTTATACTTCATTATACTCTCGAGACTAAAATTTGACAAGCCTCAGCTCGTATCTAAAATACTCTGCTGTCGCTTAGGGTTTGGAAACGGGAAAATGGAAACATTTGCCAGTTCTTATGGGGGTATCGTGAGTCGCTGTTACATTTTCCGAACAACGTCTGTCAACCATATGACATACCCAATTTAAAAAATCTTGCGTTCAAATGTTAGGTTAACGTGTGACTTTTCAACGTGACAGTCAATGTTTTGCACAGTATTTCTGTACAAAGATTACGTCATCGCTATTTTGGAAACCAGCCAACTTGAGTAATAAAGCTATTGAACTATTTTGACAATTAAAAGAAAATTACTGTTTGATTGTAAAATGGTTGTAAAATAAAGACAGATTTGTGTTAGCTCAATTACGAGTAACAACAATCCTAGTAACCCTATCAGAAACACAAGAGAGTAAATAAAAACGCTTAGCATACAAATGAGCAGAGGCCATAATATATCACTTACGGACGCCTGGTTGCGAGCTACTGACATGTACAGATAAGCGTATACAACAAAGGGTAACAGCATTAAAATAGCTTAAATATGCACTTATATACTTGATTGTACTTTCGAAAACGCACCCAAAATATCTTATATCTTACTTAATATCTCTTCCTGTGCTCTGATGTATCAGAATGTGAATGGTGTGCCTTGTTTGGACTGAAAAGAAGTTACACTTTCTGAATGTTGTTGAGAGTGATGTTATTAACTTTGCTACGATCTATGCTTACGTCAACGCCCTGAATACAATTACTGTTCGGAGTTGTTCCAAAAACTAGGTCTGGACAACAAAGCCGGTAAAAAATGGGAGGCTGTAACAAGGGCTCTGAAACTAATCAATCCATCGAGGGGTACACGAAAGTCAAACAATTAATGACATCTCTGTCTACCTACCTAGGAAGGTGCTTGGAATCATTACTAATCCAAAAGTTTCGCACTTTTTCAAACATTGTATCAACGATGTTGTCTTTTACATACTCTTTATTTGCGTCCAACACTGGGCCAATTAACTGTTACAAGAAAGAAGAAGGGAAAAAAGTTCGAAAATATGGCTCCGAGACCTAACCCAAATAATCTCTTTCAAATTATATTGACATGCTTAACATCCAACATTGTAGGACTTAAGAGAAAGGCGAGCTCGACAAGTTTCAACATAAATGAAGATGAGAGACAAAATAAACATGGTTTATTCACAAGCCCATAAAAATCTCATGGGGTCCCAACTACGCATAGAAGTCAATTCTGCTTAAGATAATCTATTTCTATTTATTATTACTAGTAGTTATATTTCTTGTATTAACTAAATGACAAATTGCCTCTTGAGAACAAGCCTATTGTACATTTGGCCATTTCTACATCTACAGCTGACGAATTTTTTGTGTCACGATTGCTATAAATCTGCTCGGAAAAGATATTGGTAAGACGTTTCCATGTTAAGGGTAAACATGTTGTGCGTCTATAATTTGTAACCTCGATGCCTTTAGTTTTGTCTTTCATGATTAGGACCGCCTTTCCCTTGGTTAGCCAACTTGGTATGTCTCCGATTCTCAAGCTACTGTTAAACATGGTCATCAGTATATGGTGTAGGGACTTAAAAATCTTCATCCAGTATCCCTGTACCTCATCTGGTCCTGGAGATTTCTGATTGGATAACATAATTGGTTGCCTGCTAAGCAATGCGACTGACTTCCCAGGTCTGCTTGCTGAATGTTTCTTCCTTTAACTGCAGTCTGAAATCGTTTGTCCAAGCAAGCTCTTCATTGTAACGTTATAGATGGTGTACTTGTTTCAGTAGCTGGTCGTTTTAATCTTAATTTACATGTCGTTTGTTACTCTTCCCATGAGGTTTGGGAGGCGGGGTTATCATTAATTATAAGCTTGTTTTCTAAACCTTGGTACTTAATAATCTCTGATGGTTAGTTGTGTATGAAACTAATTGCTACCTTCCTACGAGTACAACAAATTTTTAGAAATCCAAAAGTATCATCGGACCAAATTCAATTATTGTCTTAACTGTGAATCAAATTTGCAATGGCCGTTTTTGACCTTGGTTTCTTGCTGCAAAGGAAAGAAAATTCAACTGCACTGTCCCATAGCGTCTAACATAAAGAAGCCGTTTCGTACAGCAAAAGTAACATTAAAGAATCACACCCATGGAGAGAAAATAGTGTTGTAGTCGATGTAGAAATAAAGGCTCTGCGAGAAAATTGTGTGCCATAAAATACAATCCAACTTCTATTCTCATCTTGGGTGTTTTTAATATTTAAAAGATCCTCCACTCTACTACTGAGATCTAACCATCTCCAACGCACGTAATGATCTCCGATCCCCTATCTATTTCGAACCTTCATTTGTTTTCGTAGTCATCACTCAATGAAAATACAATCTGGGGGCGAAATAACAGGCACAGTAAGTGGTGCAGCTGGGGGTAAAGTGGGCACTGGACCTCGAACAAAAGTCTATACATACACTTGATTAATCTTGCATCTCCAACTCACTGTCACTCGCCCACTGAAGCTATAGTGAAACTTGCTCCCTGGCTAAATGTTATTACATCAACCATTAAGATAAGCAAGGTAGAGGAGAGGAGTTGATCCAAGCTGTCAAAAATCCTGTTCATTAATTCCTCATTTCTAATAGGGCTAGCGTTCGGCGTGTGATGAGCTATCTAATGACAGGGATTCTAGAGGGTTCTAAATCCAAAAGTTACCCTCCCCCAAGACCCCATCTGTTGTGGAGTTGGCCTCGTTCCCCACTTTGTTTACACTAAATTTTTCCCCCAGCTACTTTATTGAGTTAAGTCCAAAACTGTTGTGTTAGGCAGTAAAAGTACATCACTTGATTAGCGATTGTAAGCAATGGCCATATTGTCCTCTAACTATGACCACTCTGAAATGGAGATTGTTCTTCTGTAGTCTTCCTTTCAGTTACTACTCGGGTTCTTTTATTATCGCTGATTCGTGCTGTTGATTTCGATTGTGTTTATATCGTCTATGGCAAAATCTACGTGACAGCATAGTAGGCTCAATTATTTGGTATAGATAAATCATATTTGGGAAGCAGGCCTGCCTAAATGTAAATTTGGTGATCCTAGAATCAGTTTCTTAAAAAATAAAGAAGTGTGTGGTAAAATATTTAAAGCAGTGGTGTCATAAATGTACAATTGCAGTCAAGAAGACAGGATTTGAAAAAGTGACGTTTGAAGAGATTCTAGAGAAAAGTGAAAAGGTATCCACGAGACGAGGTGACAGTATGATGAGTCATGAGGTGGATGTCCATGCTTAACAGTAGTAAATTGTGCCTAATGTGCCAACTAGAGAAAAAGTGAACTATGTTATAACCAGTCACCATAGCTCAATCAGTACAGCAGCACAGTGCAATTGCATGGGTCCCAGGTTTGGGGAAGAATTGCGCAGGCACTAAATCAGGGGTATGAGCCATCTATCCACTACTTTTCTATTCTATGGCTCCAAAACAGTGAGGTTTCACAAAAAGAGTAGGGAAACAAAATCATTTGCACAAAATTGAGGAAACTTGCTTCCCTGCCAAAACCATTCCTTATTGTATCACTGTTTCGAGAAGCAAGTAAGCATTTCATGGAAGGAATGGCTTGTAAGGTCAGCAATCACGTAAGTACAGTATCGGCATTACAGAGGGGCATCTGCAGGCCAAAGCTCCCCTCCATTGCTTTGACACAAGCTCAAACAAGATATATAGCCATGGTGGCCTGCCAAAATTTTGTCCAAATTTCCAAGAGATTTGCTGACACAAACACATACCAACTTACATCTTTCACCCAATGAAGGAAATCCTTTTTCTGTACACTTTAAAATAGATTTATGGTCTTAAGGTAAACATTATTTCAGCTTTTGCTGAGTTTTTCAAAGCATGTGAATTTTCCATGGATTTTTAAAAAATTCCCTGACTTGAAAATCTAAATCATCAAAGTAATCCAGGAGAGTGGCCACCTTAAAATGGTACATTACAGATCTAATTAGAAGTGGCATACTGTGACCAAATAAGGTCAGCTTAATAGTGGTGTAATAAACACTGAGGAAATAATGGCAGTGGGAGGCACCACAATATCTTCGTATGCCAATGGCCACCAAAGTCACTAATAATAATTCAATGACACTAAGATAAAGAATGCTACTGATCTCTGTTACTGCATATCATCATCATTAATAGCCATGGAGTTGATCTGTTCTCTTGTGACCCTCTTTAATGGCTTCAGAGACTTTTGTCAACAGGGCAGCAGAAAAAAAGAAAACAAAAGAAGCACTTTTC
>JAAAKL020013376.1:0-12501 GCA_010016065.2 Carybdea cf. marsupialis auct. non (Linnaeus, 1758)
CATAGAAAAATGATCTGCAAATCAAAAAATGTGGTAGAAATTCACTAACTTTTAGTACTTTACAATCTAAGTCTCTGAGATGATAACATTGTAAATGTTATTGTAGCTATTCTGACTAGATTAAAGTTTGGAAAATAGTTTATTTGTTAGAGAATTCCCTATGGTTCTATAGAAGTTATCAAATCAGAATTGAGCACGTCACCTAGCTCCTCAAATTCTCCTGTGACTTGGATTGCATTCTGCTACCTATCCTCGCCTCTTCTTGACAGTAGATTAGCAGACTAACCAATAGACAGCTTATACAATTCGCATAGTTCTGTCACCTATTTTTGCAAAATATAACAACTTCAACTCAAGTGTATACTATCAGAAAAGAATTACTTGATAAAGAACGGGAATGCGTTTCCCAACCTTGAGTTAACATAATTTCTCTTGAAAGATGTCGATGGTAACCATGAACAGAACAGTCATTTTATTCTCTTTTGATAAATGTGGAGGTAAAGATAGGGCGAAGTATCGGAAGAGCATGGCAAACCTGAGATATTAGCGTAGTTTCTTTTAGACAACATCAAGGGAGGTTCAGAAATGTTTTCATACTGTATTAGCTTTTATAAAATAATCAGTTTAAGACATATACTTCCTTATTAAATCGACAAGCATGGGGTTATTGGTTTGTTTAGCAGTTTGGGATCCATTGCCTATTTCAACTAAATGCCCTACAATTTAAGCTAGAGTTACAAAATTATAAAAACCATTTGATGTACGAATAGATGTAAACATTGATTAAAAACCTACATCTCTAGGGAAGTTGTGTGACTGACTATTAAGCCCCTGAGGATGTGCTGAATGGCTTGTGATTCTGAAAAATTGAGAGGTTCCTCAAACCGTTAACTGGTCGACTGATACCATCATAAAATCGAAGGTGCATGTAGACACAATCAAGACGCCTATATGCTATCTGGATGTTCACCTTAAGGTCTTTCAATATGCTGATTATCTAGTTGATCGTGCAAGCTATAAGAGTAGCATCATGAAATTTCAGCAGTCAAAAGTCAAAGCAATTTTAAGTTGCTCAGCCTCATTCAGTAGAAGTGTACGCTCTTAGTTTAAACCGCATGTTCATATTAACGTCTGATCAGATTCTAAGGTCGACCCTACTCGTGTACAACAGAATATATGTGTAAGTCTAGTGTATATTAATAGAATAGTTCTTCTACGACAACGCGAACACACAACGGTAGGCCGTTGGGTGTCTAAGATTGGATAGACTAATTCCTCAATTGGTTGAGAGACTTTACCTAATGATACTCTGAAAGGAAGATCAAGGCACATCACCTTTATCTTAAGCTTTCTTATTTCTCCCTCTACAGCTCCCTATTGGGTCATGGGTTGCATGGCACTGCCCCAGGTTGCTTCAAATCGTTGCAAAATGTTATCAACAAACCTAGCGACCTCGCCCACGGCTGTCAGCAAAACAGCGGTTTCACAAATATAATAAAGACATGCGCAGTATCAACATTCACCTAAACGTAACCTTCTTATTTGTAAAGTTCGAAATCGCGTATTCGACGGAAACTTGCAAAATAGTTACATGAGTACATCGTAGGTAAATATGCATTGATGTTTATGTTATTCACATTTGAAACAGAAACATTAAAGGACTTACTCAATGGTCTGTGGCCTTGTAATGGGACCACTACGCCTAATTTTCAGTGTACGAGAGTGTTTTCACCTTTCAATATGGACCTCCCGTGCTTAACCTAAGCATCGAGGATTCTCAAACATGTAGTCTTTTAATTCGTGAACAGCTAAGCAAAGACTTTCCCGATAATAAAGTTCTCAGCAAGTGTAGCTACCTTTTTATATCTGAAGATAACACTTTTAGGTCGATTCATTAATGATAAGTTATGGAGAATGAGGCTGGACCTGCCTTTAATGCCATGAGGAATAGTGCAAATCCTAACGGCGAACAACATGAACCCAGGCCAATGTACAGTATACCTGGAATATTACACTTTATTCAGCATGAATGGACACGATTCGAAATGGAGCGAGCTCAGTGGGAAGTGGAGCGGGCAGAGCTGCAGGTCAGAATTACTTTCCTTTTATTTCTAGGTATTTCACGGCGCTTTACGCGCGATATAATGATTGTAGGCGAGTCTTACCAGCGACTATCAATCCTCCTTTGGGGCTTCGTGTTGAGGATTGTGACTTCTGGATTCAATTACCCAGGGGTTTCACAGGGATGCCGTGTTTTAAAAGATTTCACAGCTTGAACGTTGTTGCCACCATTATTTATAAAGCTAGAACTTCGGAAAGGTCATAAAGATAAGGATTTCCATTGTGAGTTTTTGCTTCGACTTTATAAGCTTCGTGTACCCTGATTTTAAGAACGTATGTTATATGGCCGGCGTAGTATAGTGGGAGTTAGGCCCCCATGATTTGCATTTAAAATTGTTTACGACATTGCAGATCATTCGCCTTCATTTGTTGCAAGAAAGCTAACTTTATGCACTAGTCACAGTTGTTTTTCGTTTGAAGTGGTTTTACCACCATTAAGTCGCTCCAGTTTTTTCAATTGTCGAATGTGACATCATGGGATTTACGACAGCCTGTCAATTTCCTCGTGTAAGCAGCTATCCAGACAATATGAGTGCCCAATAATCAAGGTACTTGTGCGGAAATCACTTGTTCCTACCACTTCAAAATCATGACATACTGGTTATCCTTTAGGATTTAGCCAATATGGCGTATGTCTATAGCGTACCAATAGCGCAGCCCAACGATAGCGTCGATGTGGGGCCTTCAGAACAAAAAGGAACCTTACACATATCAGCCAGCCTATATGTTTTCCCGCAGAAGAGTTGCTTCAAACATTGGTTTGACTTTTTCAAAAATTCATGAAGGCTTTAAGTAGGAGTGGTGCTCATCATGGGCCTCTGATTGAGAGACTGCTAGAATTGTCATGTACGGGATATTGTGTTCACAGGACAGATAAGAATATGTTATCATTGTATTTTCAGACTGATTCAGTAGCAGGGCAGATCACATCCATGCGTTATGGCGGAGATATAGGTCTTCTCCTTATTTAAACATGAGCAATTTTGCATTTCAGCTTTTCTTGACAGTCAGCTGCCTATTAATGAGCTTACATTATTTAACCGTTTTGATTTGCACTCTTTCTTGATTGATTGGACCCTATAATGATCAGCATATTAAAATATCTTTCAATACAATGTATTTTCGACGCGTGTGACTTTGTGACGGGAAATACAGTTCAAGGTTGGAGAACCAGACAAAAAATAGGAAATAACTATGAACAATAGTATCAGACTGTAAGGAACCTATTTTGTTCTTAGGAGAACTGAGACATAACAAGGAATAAATGGTGTATACTGCAGGTTTGTGCAGAAAACTCTCAAGACGTTTTTAAGTTTTAGAGCATTAAGAGTTTATCCAAACTATAATTGCATCAACAAGTATGCTTTTATGATGTCCATAGCTTCAGTTGTGGCTGTATGGCATCTTTCAGGCTGCTACGTTAATGAGGTTTAGCCTTCATGCATGATTACACTTCAAATAGTATTTTTATTTGATTAAAAAGATATGACATAAACAGAATATAGGCCCATTTATTTGCAAATCTACCAGTTACATTTATTGACATTAGAACATGGTTGTGACTATGTACTAAATGACTTGTGATCAACTTAGTCAGTAGTTGTTTTTTTTGTGTTTTTTTTAATTGTTAACGTCTTTTATTCCCATTCATGGGGTTTGACGGTGCCCATATACATGGGACTTATTATTGAAGCATAGAGCACTTTAAGACCGAATGCCCTTCCTGACGTCACCAATGGTCCTTCCGGGAATTGAACCCTGACCCTCTAGAACATCTAGATCTGATGGCCAGGAACTTATCCACTAGACCACGGCGGCTTAAAGTATTAGCTCAAAGTAAAGTAGTATTAGCAATTAACTAAATTCCCATGTTTGCAGGATGTATTTATTTTTGGGTGTAAGATATATTTCATGCATTGAAATCTGTGTCTAGTTAGAACTGTGACATAGTGAACCTTTCAGTTATTAATGAATGTATGAAAAGTTCACAGTAGCTTAGCCGCCTGTGTTTTAATTGTTTGTGTGTGTATATATAAAAAGCTTGAGAAAGGTTTTATATCACCAATAGCTCATCAGTAGCACTTCTATATTTAGATAAACTCATAATGGATATATACATACTCAAGCTCCATCCCAGAAAAGAATGGCCACAGAACTTAAACTTGACTTAAACACTGTTGTAGAGTGCAGTAGGAGGTGGTAAGTGACTTCAAATGCTAGAAAGACTCATCTGGTATCTTTTGAAAAATCATTTTGAAGGTGCCACTTAGCATGGATGGCCTTGTTCTCGAGGAGTTGCCACTAAAGCTCCTTTGAATTCTTTTTCTTCAAGGCTGGAATGGGACCAAGTCTGTCTCTTGCAACCTTGGGGCCTTGGGACTCTTTTGCCATATATGATCTCTCTGTTACCTGGCAATGTATTATGAATATCTCTATAAGGTATGATCAGGCCTGGCCTGTAGTATTGTTGTCATCTTTGGGCTGGTGCACCAAACTGTTATCACAACATGTTTTACCAGCTCCAAAACAAATTGCTTGTGCCTGCACACTTCAACATCTGTCTCTAGAGAGGCTGCATCTTTCAGTCCTTTTTTAATACTATAATAGTACTGCTTTTGTAAGTGTTCTTCTGAGTTAGCTAAGTTGGTTCCTCTTTCCCTCATTAGGTCAAGGTCCACTCAATATGCTGAATCTCTGCTTGACTTTTCCGTTTTTATTCTGAAACCAAACAGGTACTAACAGTTTCTTCCCTAGGACTGCCAAGATCTGGAATTCTCAGTCTTTAGACTGCTATCCTCTTATGATCTTGACACTTTTAAATCTAATGTCAATCGTCATCTTCTTTGATATCTTTAGGGGTTTTTTGTCTTTAATTTCAACTATTTGTCTGTGTAATTTTTATTTCTATTCCTTTCAAGGTAGCTCAATACCTTAAGTGGCAGCCATGCCTTGTATTGACTGGAGTATTTTTTTAAAGTATATGTATACATATAAATACATTTATATATTTATATAGGTGAAAAGCTAAATAAAAGTCCATGAAATATAACAATATCCTAACAGCTGAAAACTTCTGCTTTTGCTTGTAGCAATTATATTTATAAAATGCAATTTATTATATCTAGAGTGGGCCTATCTTAAGAGAGAGTTTGAAATCAGAACAAACTGCAAATTGTAAACGTAGGGAACATGAAAAAGCACTAAATAAGGCTCACTTTGAGGATATACCATCTCTAATTGCATCAGGCCATGAAGACAAGTGTAGAAGTGTTATAATGAGAATCTTGTTGAAGTGGGGAAAGTTATGGTTCCAATCAAAAATACCTCTGTAAATAGGAGGTCTTACATCACAAGGGTCACTCTGCATGAGTAAGGCGGTCGGGTGCAAAAATGCTAAGCAAGTGAAAATATTTACAAATGCCTCTGCCTATTATTGAATTTGATGCCCACTCATTTGTTAAGACCAGTGTCGTAAAAAAGCAGGCCACATACATCTTTGAGGATTGTTGGAGGTATGTGAACTTATGTGAGATATAAGGGGCCAATTCAGTGCAAAAAAATGACAGGAACTAATGGTATAGAAGTTGCCTTGTAGTTCATTCTTAGTGTACTGTCTGGAGTGATTGGATTGATTTGCTACATCATGATTCAGTTTAGTGTCTTTAGTTTGTTTGTGAAGAGTGAGAATTGGATACAATACAGGTACTTTATCTTGACAGATTGAATCTAGAAAATATTAAGTAGTAGTTTCTTAGCTATGAAAAGTGACACAAACCCTGCGGTGTATCATCAGGTCACTTCTGCCTATTTTGTTGACATTAAATCAATACACCATACCAAAAGGGCAAGAATCAATGTATTATGTGTAAACATGGTTAATTTATCTTGTCAAGACCTCCTGTTGTGAAGAAAATCACTTTATTTGTAAGTCACATAGTATTACTAGGTAATGTTATACAAAATGTTTTACCTGAATTGTACCCAGTGCACTAGGCTTGTTACTTTGGAGCAGACATGTTACCCTAGTATCAAACTTAAGTACAGAGTGTAAATTAATAATGGTCATACTTGGAACAGGATTAAACCAACCATGTCAGCTCCATAATTGTCAGATTATCAACAAAACTGGATTTTATTGAATAGGTAATATCCAAATCATTCAGTACAGATGAACAGGTTTTATCATCTCTTGGTTTGGGTGACATCAGTTGGAAGAGGGGATCCCAATATTTATGTAAATACCCACAAGCAAAAATAATATGTTGTTATTGTAGAGGAAGCCAATGGTTTCCACTTGAAACAGACCTTATTCACTGCTGAAACAATTAACCCCATCAAAGTGCCTGTTATTAAGGCTTCTGTAAAGCAATGGCTTTGTGACCTTTCATTGACTTGACTTGAGGAACGTAGTAAGTAAATACATCCTCTTTATCAGTGGCTCCCACCCTGGGACTGCAACACTTTCTCAAAATAAATTTTTAAAGCTGTTATTTTCACTTGGTTCTCATTGTCTGAGCCAGTATACTTTTGGGATATACTTTTGGGATCCATGTATTATCATTCAGATACAAAAAAGTACAAATTTATGGCAACCTTGACATCCTTTTGAAGTGATGATACTGAATACAGAATACACTTTTTTGAATTTTCTTGAGACAATTGTTGGTTAACTTTTCTATCATTTTGTAAACAAGAGCTCCAGTGACAACTTGTCACTTAAACGTAAAATACATTACATGGTAAACAAGGAATCTCTAACATTGGATATGATGCTGGGAAGTCTTAACTATATTTATGCAAGTTGTGAACATGATCAACAAAATCCAATGAATTTTAATACATGTCTTTTAGATTATGTTGCAAGGACATGGACACTGGTCATATAACTACGCACTATGCAACTATTACACTGGAACTACTTATTTATTACACACAGTGTCTAGGCAGCTGCACCCCCTGGAACATGTGTCCTCCGTGGCTCCCAGACTTATGAATACCTCCTCCCTACTAGAGGGGATCATAAGATTTTAAATAGGACTTAAGGCAAAATTATTGAAAAAAACTTCAATTCACAACTGTGTAGCCAGATAGGATCTATATCATGGAATATTCTTTCCATTATCCGTTCTTGTCTCCTTCATGTGATAAATGCCTACTTGGCATTTTGAAAAACTGTTTATCCTCACCCCCTTTGCATGAAAATTCTGGAGAAATGTTTCTCCTCTCCCTCCACCACAAGGTCTATACAGGCTAGACACAATGTTACACATAGTAAATTAAAAGGTTTTTATAAGCATGTTCATGGAATGACTGCCAAATAAGGCATAAAATAGGAGTGTTTCATGAAAAGTGAAGAAGGTAAGGTGTATAGTAAGAGTGCTAAGAAGACAAATAAAGTTTGGTGGAAAGGGAGGCAAATTGATTGAACCCAGAATCTCCCACCAACCTCCACCAGCACCACATGCATGGATGTTTATTGAGTTACTATGTATTCCATGATTGCTAGTGTTTTGGTGTTGGAGATCTGTGAGCTAAGTATTATATATAAACCAAAGAAAGTGGATTGTGTAAATGATATTGTACCCTCACTTCTAAGGAACATATGTCCTCCAACACACGTGAAACTTATCCCATTATTGTTCTTTTTCTGTAATGTTTGAACATGTCATTGTTACATAGTAGTACTTTACCGGCTAGTATTTCTTACTCCTTATTATTTTGTCAAGTATGAAAGGTGAGGAAAGTTGTAAAGTCAAGTTGGTAAACAAACAAAATACAAAACATAATTTGATGTCAGCACACACTGGTTGATATGTAATACTTAGAAGTGGGGAAAAGTTTAACCTCTTGGTTAAGTATAAACATGTATGGAGAGAGAAAAACTTAAATAGATGAAAAAGCTTTGAAGTTAAAACTATATATTTACACTTCAAAACTTGGCTTTTGACAGTGGCAAAATATTCCTCCTAGACTTCCAAGTGCTATTTCTTATTACTGATTCTCAAGACAACTATGTAGGCTGACCCTTATTTTGGTTGGTACCTTAAATGGTGCAATTACCCTTCCCAATTTGATGCATTCCTCATGACAGTGCTTGTGTACTTGGCCTTAGGGAAAAGATGTCATAAGTTTTTCTCATGTTTTCAGTACTTAGTTCATTTTGTTCTGAGATGAAACCTGATGTTGAGAAAGCAGAAAATCATTTGTTTTATTTTTAATAAATAGAAAGCCCAAATGGCATAGGCATGAGTGTTTTCATTTATAATGCATAGTGTTGAGAGGATGTATCAATTTCCTTTTGTTAAGTTATCCTGATATCTTGCTAGTACTTTTTGCATGTAAAGTAGTGTCTATACTGTACCTATATCCAAGTAAAGCTCCTGTACAGTATCAGATGGTGGGACATGAGTTGCTTGATGTTAACAATAGTGAAAATGTTACTGCTAAAATATACGAATTACCTAGAAACCCTTGCTGTTCTTTTTTTACCCACTATATAGACCAACAAGTATTGATACTGTTGCTAGAGTGGTCAATGCAAAGAGTAAAGCCAAATACTAATAAGCAGTGGTAAAACATGAAAAGTGAAATACAGTGGCTACCTTAAGGTTCCCTGATAGAAGATTCGTCAATTAAACCTCTATCAATAATCTGCCCAACCATATTATAACAAGGTCGCTATTTGCCCTTGTAATTAATGGCAACAGAAGAATTCTCATACTGGCACCGAAACCAGCTTGGATCATTTGCTCAATAAGTTATTATTGTCAGCTGTTGTAGTTGTGTACTTTTTGGTAATTTGTAAGTTACATTTATGCTTGTCTCCATTGTATGGTGTAGCAGTGTTTTAAATTACTCCACTTGATGTGCTTAATGTTACTTTTAAATGCCAGATATATTTTAACAGCTCAGTCTTAAACCTGTATTTTACATGGTTAAAGGACTGGTTACGGTTTCTGAGGCACTCCTTAAATGCAGTACTACACAGGTCAATGCACACCTTCTCCTTTCTAGACATTGTCTCAATTACATGATATATTTGTATATATACCAGGTATTTTTAGGGGTTTTTATATAATTTTAATATCATTTGATGATAGTATTAAGTTTTCTGAAATCCACTGACACCACTTATTCCAAGATAAATATCACCTTTTTTCTTTCATAGTTGCTTTTAGTGCGAAAGCTCACAAGGGGGTTAAAGTACAATAATGTTTAAAATCTAAGTCAAGGGTCATCAACCTCCCTCTCTTTTCCCCAATTGATAAATCGATAAGGCCGTCTTGTTGGTCAAGTTTTAAGGAATCTTAAAATTGTACTTTAACCAATGTTATCATTTGTTTCAATTTGCATGGTGAGAAGTACCAGTTGATTGTTCTAATGTGTCATTTCATGACAATAGATCTGGGTTAACTTTTTGTTCTGTACATAAAAAATTATTTACCAAATAGCTAGAAAGGTTAGAGGCAATAGAAAGTGGATAGTTTATTTTCCTTAATTTGCAGATGGTAAGGTCTAACTTTTCAAGAGGCTGTTAGTTCTGTCCAGAAGCTGTTGCTGTAATACAGGCAGTCACTGGATTGTATGATGTATCAATTGAGGCCTTGTTAAGCATGTGATCCATATTATTCCAGTCTGTTAATTCAGAGTATTTACTCTGGGCCTTCGTAGGAAATTAAGTTCCTACTTATATGACACCTGAAAAGAGTTAAGAATTTTCTTAAATTATAATTTTTATAGGAGTATGTTGAATGAGATATATTATTTCTCATCTTGTCTGCACATATAGACCGCTGCTTTTCCAGAGTACTGTCATCTGTCTTTGCTACATTATTCAAAGAAACTGCTCTTATGCCTGAGTAGTAAGCTTTCAAGATTTTTCTTGTATCATATGTCTTTCTTCTTTTCCTCAAGCATACCTTTTGTGTATCCTTGTACTCTGCCAGGTTACTATGTGAAGGGAAAGTGTGATGCCATTCCCCATCATGGAGATGTCAGCTTTTAAAGGTTTAGATCTCTTTAACAAAACATCATTTGATGCTTTATTGTTTAACACTTGAAATTTAAACACTATATACACTGCAGGGTTGGTAATTTATGAAAGAGCCTATTCCAGGGTTGCCTTGAGGTATATTGGGTCAAATTGTATCTTTATTGTTTTAGCCACTTTCTCTAAGGTTTCTCCCGTTCACTTTTAGTTTCTTAAATTTCTCTCTAATTTTATAGCCACATTCTTCGCTTACACCTTGATCTTTTCACTTCTAGGTCTTAATTACTTAGTCCCCTTTGTATCATTGTGAAATTTAGAGCTTCTAACACAAACATAGTTATGTGGAGAGAGGCAAAACTCACCTGCAATAACTTTGTAATTATCTTGCTCACAAGCGTGGCTTTTACACATATAGTTCTTTATATGCATTTTTAAAATTGATGTTTAAAATGTCATAATTCAACTTTGAACTTTTGCCACTTGTAGGGGCATTCTTACTAGTCTATTCATCAACAATCTATGCCAACACATTCTTTCACATTTCTACTGAATGACTTGGTACCTGTGAATCAGTTCCTTTTTAGTTCTCAGAAAATGACCCTTTTTTTGCTCAAGAGGGCATCCACATGGAGGGGTTTATACAGAGGAAATATGATGTGCCGTTTTTGGAACAATTTTGTTTTTCATCTTTTAGTTGGAATATCTCATTTGTCAACAAGGTCTGATTTCAAAAAACAACTTGCTGCAAAATGACAGTATCTCCTTTGTTGCTGTACCACTATTTTTATGTCTTACTGAGGGTATAAATTAATTTTTCTTCTGTCAGCATCCCTTCAACACTTGCTGGATATTTCACCCAGTTTTCCACATTTTTTATGTTTACAGTTATTATAAGTCATTGTGTTGAATGTTTACATTTATGAGCCAGTTACGTCCAGCTTTAGGACATCAGGTGCTTGCTCCAAGTCATAGCTATTAGAAAATTCACTTATCTTTGGTGTGAGGAGTCTATTTAAACTTTCCATTTACCCTTACAGACAAATACTTGCATTATACTAGGAGTTATCAATTTTCTAGGGTTTTTACACATTTGAGGAAAAGTCTTATTTACACTTTGATCCTGAAACCATTGCTACAATTTGTACTAGAGAGTATGCAGGTTTCCTAGCCTCATTCCAATATATTGTCAACATAGTATCATTTTTGAGATTTAAATGTCAAGCCTTACTGCAGGTAAGTTGAGCAGTCTAGAAATAACACCAGAAATGGACATCCCTTTCATGTGGCAAGTGTCATGTTTGCTTTTTCTATTTTATCACAAATGTATTAAAGACCATACTTTGATTGGTCCACAGTTGTGTTTGATGGTTGATTAACGATAAATAGGGGAAGTAGATGTTTCTCAATGCAAAAATGTTGTGATATATGCTGTATATCAAATTTATAGTTTGTAGAATGTGGATGATTCTATTTTATAAAAATGCTCTAGAATGTGGATCACTAAAAAGTGCTGATTGATTAGGTGATGAAGTGGAGAAGTCCTTGGTGTGTTCTGAAGGAATATAGGAACTAATGTGGATAGTGTAAAATAGCCTACAATAGATATCCTTTAGTAGCATTCAGTTGTATGACATCTTAAACTACTTCTTCCTTGCCACTTAAGCCATAGTTACTACGAAACGGTATTATTTCTGTCTGCTTACTTGAAATTATACATCATTTATAGCATTTGTATCTTTGTGGTGGAGCGATAAACAAAGGCAGAGCACTCCCCTTGTTGCTGCCCATGTCATGTAAGATGCAGAAGCCTAAGTTAGTGCCGGGAAGTTGCAAGGTTGATATTTTGTAATGTAGGTTTTTAGTTTTTCACCAGAGCATAAGAACAAAGGACTGTTAGTTGGAAGGCCAATTTCTCTTGGCATCTATAGCACAGTGATTTCCCCTTGGCATTATGGCAGGTTAGAGGCCAGATATTGTGATTTTAAGTGATTAGGAAATTTAGGAGATCTAGGAAGCAACTTTTTGAGTTAGATTTACAACTAGGGAGTGCCAGAAATTAATCAATGAACTGCAAGGAGCAGTTAAAGCCTGGTTCCCACTGAGGCATAAGTCAACATCAGTAACAACATTTCCATGTTGTTGTTGATGTCTTGGCTGAGCATCTGTGTTTGGTTAACACATCTCGGAAGAGGCAACTCAACTATAAATAATCAGATGGTTTCACAAGCTTTTACATGCGAGAATTGCTGATGTATTGCTGATGTGGATGAACAGAGTATTGCCTTGATTCCATGAAAACCTTTTTCATTCTAGACCATTAATTTCATACATTATAATACCCTATAGATGGAACTGTATGAGCGGTTGGTTTGCTGTTAGTAATGTCAATA
>JAAAKL020013377.1:0-12501 GCA_010016065.2 Carybdea cf. marsupialis auct. non (Linnaeus, 1758)
AATATAAATTGGGCATTATATGTTTTTCATTTCATTAACGTGCTTTCAATTGTGTGATGCTAGCACAGGTACTTGCAAAACAGATAAAGTGCTAGAAAGGTAGTTCGCAGCCTTTTGTCGCTATTCCTTCCTAAACGTTCTCAAGCTCTACAAGGCACTCATTTCCTATGCCTGTAACATTGATTTGCTTACCCGAAAGCATGGTATTTTTTCCAATGAAAATGTTCGATTAACTTTGTCAAGTGTTCTAACATTTTCATATTCAATTACTACTTTTCCTTTCTATATTGTGTTTTCCCTCACTTTCTTAAAATTAGTCGTTATTGTAGCTATCTTTCATGAGAGAGACAGGAACAAATGAACTTGTGTAGTGTAAGCACAACAGTAGCGTACGACAACAGTAGCGTAAGCACAACTGTAGCGTAGGCACAGCAGTAGCGTAAGCACAGCAGTAGCTTTAGCACAACATTAGCGTAAGCACTGCAGTAGCGTAGACACAGCAGTAGCGTAAGCACAACACTGGCGTAAGCACAACACTGGTGGAAGCACAACATTGTCGTAAGCACAAATTGGAGGTGGAAGCAAAATCTATTCAGTGAATTTGTGGGGGCCACTTGCCACTTGCCCCCGGTTACTACGGCCTTGGTTATATACATATGTTATTAAGTGAATTGCATTTGATTACAGACACGCAAGCAATTTTAATACCTATATACTCCTTGCCTATGCTGGTTTGAATATGGCAGAAAATTTTATTGAGTGTCTCAACAGAGAAGAATACTCCGCAGTACATGATTCTTTATCCAAATATAACCTATGCTGCATGTTAAAAGAATACACATTTGCAATTATGTCTTAAAACATGGTATTTGCTGACGAATGTATAAATATATTTTCGTTTTGTTTCAGTAACTCCTAGTCCTCGTCATTGCCTCTTTCTACTCATATTGAATCGGCAAACACACAGTAATAAGATCTGATTTCAGTAGTAGGAAACCTGTCCTTACTTAGACCCCTACCACTTTCGCCCCTGTCTTTGACACGTGCACAACTCGCAGCCTAAAACTATGGTTCATTAGCATTTTAACATGTACCCCTGCCTTAGTAGTTATTATTTTTAGTGATAAAAGTGAGACCGAAGTTGCAGCATATATGGCTCCGAGGTAAAATCATACTATCTCAAGGCCCTTTATGTAAGAGATATACTTTTCGTTTACGTGACTCAGAAGCAACGTTTGTCATACATTTCTGAACATGAGTATACAACCTGTCGATGTATAACGTTAGTGCAATTACTTTGCTGACCTAGTCTTTTAAAGTCGGAAAATAGATTTGGCTTCACTAGCGGTATCTATCATCAGGCTGACGTGACGTTGCAAATAGTTGCATCATGAAAGGAAAACATCACATCTACTCTCCGTACGTTAATTTTTAGCGTAAAAGCGTTCAAATGATGTTAGATCCACTGGCATGTAAAATACGATATGTACACAAAATATCGACAACGATTTTCAATGGTACAAATTTGAGTACCCGCTTACATTGTTAAATTAACACATCTCCCTCCCCTAACTTTGCCCTTCAAGAGTCTAGGAAATACGATGAATACACAGCTGTTAGTATGTGTATAGTATAAATACATTTTACACTTCAGGAAGAAAGATTTTGTCCAAAAATGTTCAAATATTTATCATAGATTTTGAACTCAATAATACTGAAAGTAGGCTGTAAACTGTAAGAGTTTGCAGTCAAAGTAAGTATGAAAATGTATTTATTACAAGTTCTCAACGACTTGTACAAAGTCTAATCATGGAAATAGATTTCAGCCGTTGTAAAAGGTTACTTTCAACACATAATTAGCACTTGCTATCTATTCTTCCATAGAGGTTGACGGAGATTTGCTAGTATTAACCATTTCGTGATACACACAGTAGTGGCATAGCGGTAGAGTACCAGACTCACCATCAGTGGATCGTGATTTCGAACCAACCCTGAGCTTGCCTGCCACGATTCCGGAGGTACTGTGGTCTAGCATCTGCTCTCATGAAGTAGGAAACTATGTTTCGAGAGATGGGGCAGAGAGGGGAATGCAAGCATAGAGAGCATGAACAATATGGATAGAGTGCGTTGGGAAAACTTTGATATTTCATTGTCCATGATTGTAGTTGTAAATGGAAGAGTTGTTAGTGATATTTGAGAGAACTATGTTCTAAACATAGATGGGCGCTCATATTTAAGTTTCTGTTATGCTATCTGTTTCTGGAATTCTTTGACAGTAAATACAGAGTCGATTTATCTGCCTGTATAAAAAGGTGAAAATATTCATAGAACGTTTCTTCTAATTTATAACAAGTAACAGGTGACACTTTCTCGTGTATCAATCGTGCTGGAATATTCTAAACGATTTAGTGGATGACCACCGAGCATTGAATATCATTCATGTATCGTAATTTTATGAAAGTGTGTCGGAGAGGATATTCGACTACATTTAGGAGACTTTTTCCCCGCTTAATATCTCGGCATACAATGGCCTCATTTGCAAGTGTTTTTACATTGTCGAATTAAAAGGTGCAATGTGGGACCATGATGATAGACTTCATGTAACTTGTAAGACAGGGAATGAGTTGTAATTGCAATTTTCCGTTCTGTCCCATTCTTCATTCCTCCGACAACGGGAAGCTAAACAACTAGAAACCTCATTTTCTTTCTTAAAATCGAGATCTTCTAGACTCGGGCAAACCTTGGCATGAAAATAAAATCTTAGTACGTTTTAAAATGCAGAATAATACTAGTTTTGAAGCTACTAACAATAATCCTTGGTTTCTTGTTGACCATGGTAACCGCATTCCTCCACCTTACTTCGAATTCGTGTCTTTCCCCCGGTACGTTTTTAGCGAGCTTTACACCTTAAACAGTCTTAACTCTTAGGTTTACACACGGCCGGTAGTATACATGGTTGATTGTACACATCAGTTTGCCAGTTCATCGAATCTGCATTCTCCTTCCCTCGTTTGCAAGGTACGTCTGTCAATCTTTAACACTTCCACAATATCACAGTCTGTGTGAAACTGTTTATGTCTGTGTGAAACTATCTATGTCTGTTTGAAACTATCTATGTCTGTTTGAAACTATCTATGTCTGTGTGAAACTATCTATGTCTGTGTGAAACTATCAATGTCTGTTTGAAACTATCTATGTCTGTTTGAAACTATCTATGTCTGTGTGTGCACTTAGTAAATAACAGACCAGTTCCATAATTCTGGGAATATATCTTTCTTGGTAAGTTAAAATGAGACGTTAAACTATATCAGTCTCCAAACAAAGAAGTCTATATCAGTAAACAATTATAAATGTATGATATCTTGATCATATTGTGTGCATCTACATGTATTTTATGGCATACATCAGGTTGTCCTCTTCATATGACTGTCATATCTATAGGCCTTTTTATCCTTTAACTGAAAATATTCACCCGTGTTTAATTCTTTAGGACAGTGAATTTTCCTCCAGCAGACTTCCTTGTGTCGTCTGTAACTTACAGAAACTCTTTATGTGTTCCACAATGAAGAATAAGGTAAAAAAACAAAAATATTATTTCAATCTGCCGATAACTAGATAGCTTGTTCCCTGTAATAATGCTTTCCACATCAAAGCAATGCAAGCTTGTACGCCCGATGCACTTCAGATGCCCTTGTTCCGGTTTAGCACTCCAGTCATTTGTTTTTAACACTAGTGAAATGCAATCACAAAACTATATCTCTTTGGTTTTGTACATTATCACAGAATCAGCTGTTAGATATAACACTGATATCATATCCCTTTATGCACTAATCAGTTCATCAGTTGATATTGGGTACTATTGATAAGAAACACTCACCGCTTCTGCCTTGTTGTGCAAGAGTCTTGTCAGTAAACATCGATGATTGAATTCCAAGGAGGTTAATGAGATCTCCTGGACCATGTACAAAATCCAAATGCCAAGTCTTTCCCAAGAAATGCGTGCAATTCAATAGCGTGCAATGATAACTACATCACTTCGTGCCCCTGGCCTCCACCAGCAGTCGACAAATAGCATGTCAGCATCCTGATACCTCGCGTCATATTCGAATTCTCGTAGACGAGCTTAGAATTACCAAAATGACTTATTTTATCATTTCACCTCATACGAGCCTAATATCGTTGAGTGCGAATTTGTTATTAAGAATCGATTCGGGTTGATCAGTCAGGTCTTCGTTTCTTTGTGTCTATGAGACTACTAACACACCGAAATGAATGTATCAACATCCGATCAACTTATTAATGAATATTTTCACAAGTCTAGGTTCACGTTGTGGCTTTGCTGGAGCAGATACACTGGTACAACATGTTTTACAATAAGCACTTAAGTAATGACCTTTGTGAAGTGGATGAAATACTCAGATGGCTGGTGAAAGAAGGTAGTACTGGGCCGAGGCGGGGTAGGTGGTGCATTCATTCTCTTACGGCAGTGCATGCTTTGCTTCCTGAAGTGGTGACAATTTGTCGTACAATGCAATCTGCAACAATGATATGACGAAGATTTTGCGATTACCATCAGCGGGGTAAGGGATCCCCAGGCAAATTATTTGCCGCTCTTTAATGCCAGTGCCTCTTTGTATAATGCACCTTCGATTGTTCTATAGACAGGGGCGGAAGACGGTAAAGCAGATCGGGGGGACCAAGTAGACTGGGTTCAAATTTACTTTTTCAAGTTTCAACAAGATGCCTTTGCAAAATCTGTTGTGTGTCTCAATATGCATATTTTGCTGTTGTGACACAATGTCTGTCGCAATCAATTTCGATTTTGATAAAGCCAAAAGTGGTAATGTGAAAAAAAGAGATTTGGCAAATGTTTGGGAGCATGACCCCCAGCTCCCCCTGCCCCCCCGTCCCTGATAGAGCATTCGATCAACGATCCCATAATATAAACATTTTCTTAGATAAAATTACAGTGATGGATTCTCCCGTCGATATCGACATGTGATAGCTCAACTGTTCGATCAGCTGTTCAACCCACTCTGTGAATTAAAGTGAAAGTGGCTGAGTAGACCATAGTCACTTGTAGGCCTACCATTCACGTGTTCTTCAAGCATGCTCGGCGTGACACGTATAACAAGGCTAGGCTATCCAAACTAGAAATTATGAAACACATGTGTTTCATAATCTTTGTCCAAACACAGATACAATCCATCCGACGGGCTTCTTGAGTTTTCGTTCCACAAATTTCCCTCACGTGGACTTGGTGGCCCCCTGACTGTAGTAAGGAGAAGTTATCAAAGTTTCTCGGCACTAGGATCGAACCCGGGTCGGTAGCCTTACCTCTGTAAAAGTGTAAAGTTCTGATTAGTGGTTGGGAGTTACGTTTCTGCCCTACAACGTAAGTTCTTCCTGTCGTGGGGCTCCGTTAACATACTGGTTAAACCACTTGCTCTTGTGGTAGGGGAGGGGATGTTTACTTATTACTGATTGTTGTAAAGACGCTTACTAGTTCCTTCTCGCTTTAAATTTTATTTAAAGCGTGGGATTTTAAATATGACAATTTTCGGACTCAAACTTTAAAAAGGAGAAGATCAGCCTTCATTTTAACATCCTTGATGGTAGCCTCATCCTCACAATTAGCAGTCTCAGCCTCTCAATTGGTAAAAAATATCTTATTGTCTTTAAGGTACTTTGATTGTTCCTCCTCGACAGAGATTAATTTTAAAGACGTGGAATATATGTATATAGTCATACTTTTTTATAAACTTACTTTTGAATAGAGTACACATTTTTTGACTCAGCTTTTCGTGGCTTGTTTTCAGAGTCATGCACATCAGGCAACAGGAATGTGGGCCTCAGGACGCACACCTAATGGACCTAATGAGGTGGGGACAATTTCTACAATAAAGGTGGGCTGGGAACAACACGTAGACAAAAGATAAGTATAAATAGTGGAGAAAAAAATCTAAATTAGTTCGCTGGCAGTACAAAGTCCTGCTTTCAGAGAGAGGTCTTGTACAGCTGGATGTAAGCAGTCTCCAGTAATTTGAGATGAAACTCTGAGCAAGCTCTATACAATACAGTGAACCAAGAATCGTCATAATTCTTGGCACATGCACGGTTGAGTAACATGCTCCGCGAGAGCCGATTGCGTATCCGCAGTTGAGGTGTGTTCTTTTTTGCAGGCCCTGGCTGTTTGTGTTTGTTCGCTTTTTGTCTTGATTCGAATTGTCTTGCATAGTATACCCCATCATAATAGCCTTCCAAGGGAAAAGAGACCACGTAGTCTTTTCGGAGCTGGTTTGTTTCTCATCAAAAGTGCCAACAGTTTGCTAAAATTGCAAATCAAGCCATAGTGAATTATCCTTTAAAATGCCTACAGCGTGTACTCACAACATGCATTGACTAGTAATCTAGGCGGCCAAGTTTAAATTCTTGAGGCACTGCCACGACATCGAAAATCTAGGCTAAATCTGTTGCAATGTCACAGACTTTCTAAAAATTGGCCTGATTCGTGGTGAGATCAATGACCAAAAAATCAGGAACCTGAACGTCATACCAGCTGTGAATCGGGCCGACAAATCGCAGGGTGTAAATCAGCCTTTATATCAGGCTTGGGTTTTTTATTTGTCATGTAGCGGCATCGCTTCGTTAATAACTATGCTTTTGAGGACGATATGCAAGTGGTTTCCTGCCAATAAACCTTTTCTTAGGCCTTGCTTATATCGCCGTTTCTTTTTTTTCTTTTTTTTTAGGTTTGACCATCTGTTAATGAATTGTGACCGGTGTAGTCACAATCAATGTAGTGATTTGCGTGCAGAGGCAGAGTTTGGAGAGGAATCTTTACTTCAGGCAATTCAGAGAGCCGAAGGGCGTGAAAACGTTTGCAAACGAACTACTCAGCCATGAGAAAAAACAAAGCAAGAAGAAAATGAAGTAAGCAGAGGTACTTATTCTTGCCGTTCTTTCATGTATGAATATGTATATATGCATTGGCCTTGCATTGCAAGTCGATTTATTGGGGTTTAATTCATGTACTGGGTGCTTAAGTGCATTCAGCCCTCCAAACCTGCTGGTCGGAAACAATTTTTTTGCTCTTTAACGAGGGGGTTCCATGGCTTAGCAAATTGGTGTGATACTCACCCTTCACTACGTACATTTCATCCTGAACAGAATTGAATCATAGGGAATCTTTTATATTTACTATGTGTCACCAAATCGATGAAAATCTACGCATTAAATTGACTGATCTATCTATCGAATTTTATATTATGATAGACAGCAGTGTATTTAGTGCAAGGCGAACGAGGATCAATACAATGCAAGCTAGACGGGTTTTTTTCGGTCTTCTTACTTTAAGAGATGTTTTCTTGGTTTACACACATAAATTCCCACATTTAATCTGTGTCATTTTTATTTTACGACAAAAGTTCTGAACGTTTTACCTTGGATTCTAACTACGTAGCAATTTTTGACAATATTGAAATTTTATAAAAGCTCTGATTTGACATACATGTGCCAACCTAGACGTATTGGGGATAATATTGGATAGATGCCTCGTAAGGATCGCAGCTAGTGTTGAATTAGCTGTCACTGACAATCTTGTTTTTCTGCTCATAGATCATGCTAACCGAATAATCCTCGTAAAAACTTTTTAATAAGAGACCAGTGTAGTCTAATTTTTCCAGTTGGGCAATTTCAAATGCTTTCTTATGAAAATATTTGAATTAATCGACTCTCATCTCCTAATTAACAGCAATTAATTACTGACATCCTTTGATCTTTCTATTTATCCCATAGAGGAATGATATTCATTTCGTCTCTACAAATCTGTTACTTACCGCAATAGCTGGCAACTAAACAAGTGGTACTATACTTGCAACAAGATATCTTTGACCCCATCCTGTATGTTTACGAGATTCTGAAGATAGTGTTAGCCACCAGACGATCCTATTTAAGCCTACAAGATCACGATTGTTAACCATACCATTTCTAAAATTCTTAACATTTACCCAATTTATTTCTTCTTCAACTTTCACTTTGAAATAAAGAAATTGTTAAGAGACTTTAAAAAACATGACTAACTTCAGACAGACAAGAGGCGTACAAGACCAACAGGGGCTTAAAAATGACAAACCATGTAGATTTTTTGATTACTAATGTGAAAAACAGCTCCATTTTTGCCTGCGGCCTGAAGTTGCATAGACTGATTACCATATTTTAAGCACCTGCTTGCTTATATGAGTTTGATTGAAACCTGAGTCGGGGTGGGCACCCTTCTTGCACCATGAAACGGATTTTAACTGCTGTATTTAACTTTCCGGGTTCACAGCGAGCGTCGTCCAACTTTAAGAATACTGTTGAAAACCATATTTAGTGCTTGATACTAACGAATTGCTATCATGCTTATGAATCCTCTTCTGCTCGGACTTTTTCCACAACTGATTCTACTCGAGAGGTGGTCTTCGGAACCACCCCTCCCCCTATACGTAACTTCGCAATGGTAAGTCCCAAAGTACGGAACTTTGATATACTTTTATTCCAAGCCATCGCTGCTAAAATGATGAAAAGGGAGGGGGGTCTAAAATCCTTTACCCTAGCAAAATGGGGTTAAAATTCTTGAAAACGCTTTTAGATTATAATCGCCAGGCCGCAATACGATGACTCTTGTATGTGACAAATTGCATCAAGTAGCGTATCCTCATTAGATTGCTAAGCGTTCTCACCAGGCACTGGTCACAGCGGTCGCCGGCAGTTATAGAAGGATTCTATTGCGAATATTTTAAAGAAAATCTAAGAATTTTAACAAACCATGTAGATTTTTTGATTACTAATGTGCAAAACAGCTCCATTTTGCCTGCGGCTCCTTCCAGATTTACATGGTTCTTACTTATAGTTGGAATAGTTTTAAACGCAGTATTTTCTGACAGGCGTTTGATGAGCAGGTTACCACTGTGAAAAGGTTTCAGTGCCTTTGTTGATGGATGTCTTCATTACTCTTTGTTAAGTTAACTTGCTAGATAGTTTTATTATTGTCGGGGATACTTTCAACATCGGGTCTACAGCGTACTCCGTTCGAGAGATTGACTATTATGCCATGAGATTTATTAGAAACCTGTAATAAATATGAGACTACAATTTAGCTTATCTTGTCAAACGACAGTTCTAGTTACATCACGTAACAACTTGTCTAGACACATTTTCTTCCTATGATGCCTTTCTAGAGCTAATAGATGGATTAATAATCCAACACGTTTTCTTATACTTGTAAAATGTTTACAGAGTCATTAGCATTCGAATAGCAGTGGGCCAACTTGCAACCTCTCCTCACCCCAACTCCAAGTCCTTGGAATTTCAAAATAACGCATTTTGGATAGGGTTAGAAGAGTCTGGGTTATTTTTCTCTTGAAAAGATATCGTCGTCAACAACAATTTTCTTTTTAACCATCTTATCGTAAAGAACTAGTTTGTAACTCTCGTAAACAATTTTGTCGTCGGAGTTGAGTCCAGGATCCCCCTTAGATATCTCGACGTCAACTTCTAGTCTACGGTTCTCATAAAACAATGTCGTCTTTAATAACTAGTGCATAATTTTCTTTTAAAAATCTCTCCATTAACAAGTAATGTATGAGTATCTTGACCAGATTTTATCGTTAACGTCTCAATTATTAATTTAAGAAAATCCATTCCTAACAGCTAGTCTATGATTATCATTAAACGTGTTCATACTCAGTTAATGTACATTTTTCTCGTAAAGAGATCTCGTCGTCAACAAGTGCGATCCTCTTATAGAGATCTCCCAGACAGATAACGTCAAGTCAACTTCGGAATTTTGCTAATGAAACTAAGGCGATTATTTGATTCCATTCCATACGATCGTTATCGCTACATTGCAATGTTCATCAACCAAATACGCTTGTATGGCAATGGGTTTTCTAATCTTTTAACCGAAATACTGATCGAGCAATTGACTTAAAGGATAATGCTAACGTGTTAACCCTCACATAAGTCTAAACAGCAATCAGACAGTAAGAATCTCGTCAAACGAGGATCAGAAATAAGATCAAACGGTGATTACAGGGGTCTGATCTAAAATCTATAACCATTTAAGAGCTCACTGCAATGTCATCATAGCATCAAGGGACGTCCTTGACAAGAAATATATTTGAAGTTTTCATTATAGAATTATTCTTAGGTTTACACTTCATTTTTATAGGAAACTAAGGTATGACCCAGCATAAGAGCAGTGCTGTCGTGAGCCTAAGAAGGCACAGGTTTGGAATTGCTATTAAAGCCTTTGAGGCAGGCCTAAAACCAGGAAACCTTGCCGTATGATTTTTTGCGTTTTTAACTATTACAAGGTACCCTCGGCCCCGGAGGCTGTTATTCCTGCTACACCCCCGCTCGACAGTATGGACTGAGAGTCCTTAAACACCGTAGATAATGATGGAACAGTTTTTGTTATTCTGCGTATTATATGAATCGGTTGATCTGCATGATTATTGATGATCTGGATAATCTCAGCTTCCATAAATTTTTAACGTTCTAGTCTTAAAAGGTTTAGTATGCGGAGGGAAAGTGATGACGTCAGGAATCAAAAGTTTCGGAAAAAGCAAGATTTGACTCCAGTTATATCCAGAAGTCTCCCCGGAATAGGCTGTTTCCCAAAATACCAGACCTGTAGTGTATATAGTGTTTAAACTAGAGGCGTTTGAATATCAAAAATCTCTGCTCAAAACTCTGTTGTTATTTCTTGCTTCCTTTACGTTAGGAACCAGCATCAAATAATATGGTTTTGTTAAAGAGATTTAAAACTTTGAAAGGTGATATCTCGGAGTTGGGAAAGGGCAACACTCTCAACGTTTGCCATTGACGTTCTTACTATCAGGGCAACATGAAAATTGCGTACTTTATCCGTAATTCAAACGTTTTTAAAAACGTGACGTCACACTGTGCCACCGCATTTCTGCTGGATAGCGCTAGTGAGGAAGTTGGAGGAAGATAAGAACATGGACTGATAAAACGTCGCTAAAAGACAGAAAAGAGCTCTTCCCGGCAATGACTTCTGGTGGAAGGAAATTTTTGTCTTCCAAAATACTCCTAAAGTCCTCAATTCAATTCTTTCGATTAATCAATTTACGCGCAATTTCTCAAAGCAAATTTTACACGTCAGTAGATCATCATTTCGTGGCTTAAAATTTTCGTGAAATTTGGGAATAAAATGCAAGCAAACATCGTCCTTGGTAAAATATTCAATCCTGAAAATTGGCATCTTATCATGAAATATGGTGAAGAATGGAAGACAGATTAATTACTGACTGAATTAAAGACTGAAACAAAGTACAGAACTTCAATCTCTCGAAAGTAAAGTATTCCTCAAGGAAAATTGATTTCAGGAATCCTGTTTTCGTGTAGTTAGAAGACTTCGTGAAAATTTACTGGGAAAAGTATCCAAAATTGTAAAAAAAGTTGAAAAGCACCTGAGAAATAAGTAGCTAATACTTACAATATCACATTAAAAATTACACTATTATTTTTTCAAACTCCCAATTAAGTTTTTTCAGTATTCAGAAGCCAAACACAGCCGAATACGTGTAAATACTGAGTATGTTGACTGAGAATATTACGACGCTTCTAATTATCAAACACAAAAAGACCTAAAAAAGTAGATGAAGTATATAATGAATGGGACGATATATGCTTAGAAAAAGACTCCCAAGTACAACAAACAAAAATACAAACAAACAGACAAAATACCAATTTTTTAAAACTTCATTACTGTCCAGCATTAAGTGCTAGAGAGCTCTAAATTACTTACAGAAATCATACCTTTTTATACACAAAACAAGTTACTAAAACTAACAATTAGGTCATAAATAAATGCAAAGATAATCAAGATTTAAGAATGGTGCAATGATCACGCGATCGAGTTGTGCTGATACGCCTACTCTTAATTAGTTATTACAGATAACAGGGAGTCGAGATGCGTCATGAAACACCCCCCTGTTGCGAACCTGTGAGCAAACATATACTTCATAAAAAAAACTATGGAGTAACAAAGGAAAACAACAATCTACTGCACTTCTAAAGGGTAGAGGTGTTGAATGGGTCTCTTACGGAGAACCACTTAATTCTTAGAAGATAGCACTCGAATTTCAGCAGAGCGTACAAGATTATCTCTGCTGCGGATAACACGAGTTACTTTACATAATTTCCATGCTAAACGAGGTACATGCGAATCATACAGAAGGACAACTTGTCCTACAGCAACAGCTCCTGACGAGGACTGTCTGCTACGACTGCTTGCTAGATGCTGCTCTCTAAAGCCGACCTCACACTATACGATTTCCTGCGATACGATGTCGTATCGTAGGGTATCGTAGGTTATCGCAGCCAAAAGTATAGTGTGAGGACATTTACGATTAAAACCAATCGTATCGCAGGTTATCGTAGGCTATCGCAGCTTATCGTAGGGTTTTGAACATTTCCAGCAGATCGTAGAAT
>JAAAKL020013379.1:0-12500 GCA_010016065.2 Carybdea cf. marsupialis auct. non (Linnaeus, 1758)
AAAAGAGTTCAACTTACAGGAAGTTCACTTATAAAGTTCAAACTGTAACAACAAGTCACTTTTGTAGTTAACTCGTATATGATAAACCTGGGCTTGTCACTACAGATACACAATCAATAAGTCTTATACATGTTATCACTGAAGATTAGCAATTTGTACTGGTGTCATTGTGTAACTGTATAGCTTTGTTGTCGCCAAACCTTGTTGTACCTTGTTGTGGAAGGCATGAAACTTTTATGATTTCAACATAGAATGGATAGGGAGTCAGTATCCAGTTGGTGGAGCATACTTCTATTGCCAATAACAGTGAGAGTGGAAAAGTGTAAAATATATCTATCTGGATTTGTATAAATGCCATTAATGTATTCCCTCCACCCCTCATAGTACTTTATCTGTTCTTTGCTTTTTATTAAGTTGTTCATGCAGTTGTGTTAGAAATCATATATCTATCACGTCTAGGGGTATTTAAACTTCTATTATCCAAAAATCTAAAAACTTTCCTTGATTTTTGATCAGCTTGGACAGTGTTCAGTCCTCGGTCATTCCAAAAACCAATTTCTGCTTTTTACATCAAGGATTCTTCAATTGCATTCTCACTAGAATTCCAATATTTGAGGTGACCACAAGGTCACTCATTTATAAACTTTGAAATGTGCCCTAGTCAGTTAGTCTATCAGAGCTCTAGAGATTTAGAGAGGGGGGTATGATGTGCTTGGTTGTCTGGTACAAAGACCCCTTGTGTGGTATGGGTAGTTTGTAAGACAGGGGAGTATTTCTTTAAGGAGGGATGCTTACCAATCAAGAAATATTGTGAGCCAACATTTGATCCGCATTTCTCACACCTCAAAGAATACATTAAAGTAATTTCCATTCATTATTTGTCGTATCCCTCAAGCTAAAGCTTGCTGCCATGGTTGATGTGGAGAGTTCTGGGCAGTACTCAAAAGGACAGAAAGGGGCTCTAAAGGAAGAGATTGTTGGTGGCAAGCTCCTCTCTCCAAAACTATCAAATTTCAGAATTCCAAAAAAGGATCCCTTCACATTTGATAGCTCTGCGGATGAGGTTGGCCAGAAGTTTTTAGCGCAGTCATTAGACGACGTGGAATTAAAGAGACGCCTGCAATCTCAACGCCGGAAACGCAAAATGAGGAGTTACGAAAATGGGAGTGTTACACAACTGGACGGTGAAAGAGGAACCACAGACAGGAAATCAAACGTAGTCAAATACTCCGCCCAGCGAAGCAACAGCATTCAGGAACGAATCCCAAAGACCAAGCAGGATGGCACAAAGGCCAGGCGCTTGTCTCTAAATGACCAATACCGAGAGCCAGACAAGCGGCTGAAATATGGCTCTGCAGGAAACAGCACAAAACACCAGCCACGTAGAAGATCAGAAATCGGCAAACAGCACTCATTTAAAGACCTTGTGAACATGTTTAGTGATGAGAATGAGAATGGCGATGAACTGCTTGAGAGCTTTGGCTACAGTAGTGATGATGATAGCTCAGTTGAAATTATCCCAAGAAAACCATCTCGATCTTCTTTGCCTTCTTCAAACCATGCGAAGGCAGCACCGAAAGTTACGCAAAATAAGAACGCGTACACGAAGCAGTTAACGTACGATATCTTCGGGAGCGCGTCGGATCACTCTTCGGATAATGATGATCATGTCGACAATGGTACATCCGCTGATGACGTAACGAGGATTCCTACAAAAATTTCAAAGAAAATCGGTAGTGAACAAAATGCTCATAAACTTTGGACTTTAGATTCAACCTTACCAAAGTTTAGGTTACAGAAAGAAGCGACCCGAGAACAGAAACTTTGTAGGAGTGAGAGCGAGACTGAGTCAGAAATGAACACGAAAAAACATTTTCAGAAATGTACTTCTAAACGAAGTACTGGTTCATATGATCCCGATAAAATAACAGCTGAGATTTTCGGAACGCCATCAGAGTACTCCGATAATGACGAAGATGTAGAGAGTAATAGACGACAAACTAAAGTAGCTAGAAAACCTGATACTCCAATAAATGAAAAAGCAAGACAAATGATTAAGGAACAAGGTTTACGGGCCGTGGCAGCTGAGAATAGAAACAAATTTAACAACGATAAAACGAACCGAACTAGCGAAATTGTTAGTAGTAAGAATTCAAGAGCGTCTTCCATAGGAATAAATAGGACTGGTAAAAGCGAGCAGGGCTCAAGTAGAAAATTAGACAGTAAAACGCCGGAAATTAAACCAGCTCCACGTAATTCGCGTACTGCTTCATCAGAACTCTCCTCTGATAATGAACCGACAAGAAGAAGTTATGGATCTGTTAAGCAGAAGCCAACTAAAAAGGGGGGAGTTCCAACTTCAGCCAAAAGTAAACAAGTGACTGAAAGTAGTGATTCTGAAGAGGAATTGTTGGTAAAGAAGAGAGCATTGTCACGTAGTGTCCTTCGGGAAGAAGAAAGTACTGAAGATGCAACGGACACAACCGGCACTGCTGTCGATACAGCCGATGAATCAAATTGCGATCAAAAGGCAAGTGTACAGCAACGAGCAAAGATTGACGCTACTTCTATCGGTAGACCCAAGATGACTTTACGGGAAAACGAGATAAAAAAAATTAGGGAAATAGTTCAAAAGAAAGAGGGAAAGCTGTTGACGCATAAACAGAGTAACTCCTCCAAGCCAGGACCGCCATCGGAACGCAAGAAAGACCTTAACAACAACAAGAGAGATGAGATGGTAAATAACAAGGGTATACAAAACAAAGATGGCGATGAATCTGTCACATGCGATCTTGCTTCCATCGCGGACTCAGTATCGCCATTTACGGAACTGGTAGTAAGTCGTATACTCGACTCATCACCATCAAAATCGTCGGCATCGAGTGTGGCAACAAGTGACGTTTTTGCCATTATTACTAAAAATACGAACAAAGTGGAGGAACATTTATTGCAGGTTGGGAAACTATATGCCAAAACTGCATCGACGCGAACACTCCCCGTGAGAATTGTTACCATTCTGAACAAAGGACATTACAGCAGTGTGTTGCCAGAGCGAATAGTAGGTGCATTACCAGAGTTTATTATTACGACTATCTCGCAGCAATACTGAAGTTCTCCTATCTGTAAATAATTATAAATAGCATATCTGAAAATTTAGGTGGGAAGTCTTCCGGGAAGTATCCTGTTTGGGAATAGGCCATTTTTAAGAGGAAGTAAACTTAGCTGTTCTTGTTCAGTGAACTGAGATGGTATTCTCCGTTATGTTCAGTTATTTGCTTACAACTCTCGAAGTGCTTTTAACATACTGGCGTGATCCTGCCCTCCAGGATTTGCTACAATTGCAGCCGTATCAAAAGATATAGACCGCCGAACTTCAGGTAATTTGTTGACGGCCCATGAAGCATGTTCCGTCAAATTCTTTTCACATGGTACGATTTGCGTTTTGTTGTACGGTTCCGTGTTATTTATTTTCGCTTTGTGTTTAACCGTGTGGTTTATAAAGGAAATCATATTGTTTGAATGGCAATCTGGTATGCTAGTAAACAGACTGAAGATACAAATTATGTAAGTTTTTCAGCAATAAAAGTAGGGGCCTTTGGGCGTATGTTATGTTGTAAAACGTGAAACAAATCACGCTTCGCTACATTACTTTGGAATAAAACAGTAGCCAAATTACTGATTTTATGATTGAAGTTATATAATCTCTGATAGTCGCCTTGTGCATTTGTTGTACTGTGCAATCGATAAAACGTGGAAAGAATATCGTACATGTTACTTTACTCATCGTATCCACTCGACAAAATACACCATGACCATATCATACAATCCACATTGCCCTTCATCATGTTTTATAATTTGTAAAATGCGAACCCTAAATATGCTTCGTTTATGTTAGTTACGGTTTAAAACACAGAACAGATTACGCATCGGCTGTTTTAAAACACAGAACAGATGACGCATCGGCTGTTTTAAAACACAGAACAGATTACGCATCGGCTGTTTTAAAACACAGAACAGATTACGCATCGGCTGTTGTGAAGTCTAGTGTTTGTCTATTTCAAATAGGTACTGTTCGCATGTTGATGATGGTTATCTCTTAGTACGGTCGGTGATATATCTTAGTGTTAACTTGACAGAGTTCGTCTACTGAAAAATCTCGTATCAAGCGTCATGCACAAGATCGGGTAGATGGGAATCTCTACATCTTTTATACGGTCATTTTCTAGTTAGAATCGGTGTTTCGGTAATACCATACCATAATGACGTATGGTAACAGTGAATAAGTGAACGGCCCGTAAAAGAAACTGTATTTGAGAAAATTTCGTCTGTAGTACGATACAGGCAAATAATCTTCGAGTCAACGTGAGGAAGTCTTGTTAAAACGAGAACGCAAAATGGACACTGTTTGTTTAATGCTTTTTCTTTCGTTAAAAGACCGAATCTTATTCACGTTATCATAAACGGTGTAATAACAATTCATTAATTATTTAAAAGATTCACTATTCACTAAAATCTTTTTGTTACATATTTAATAAATTTCTAGTTAGTATTTCAACTCTTTATGTTGTGTTGCGATAAATTATTGGACATGTGGTAAAGTATACTGTATCGAGACGTTTTTAGGAAGTGGTTTAATAGAGACTTCAGGGTAGCGGTAACCAGACTTTGAGTGTCTGAAAACACCCTTTTTGTTGCAAGAATGTGTGTTATGACATCAGTCCCGTCATTATGTGACGACAAACTGCACAGACAAGGCGAGTCATTATTATTATATTTAAGTGAGTACAGATTTTACAACTGACAGATATAGGGATAATAGTTTCAGATGGCTGTAAGGTATGTGACTTTTGTCAAATATTTAAGAAATGTCACGAACTGGTAGCTTACGTCTGTTCAATCCAACCCTTTTGACATATCTTATGGCTTCATTTTAGGTTGCAAGTGGTTAATGGTTATTCCTTGATACTCAGTGTTTGATGACGTTAGGACAATCAATTTAGGCAGTTTTCAACTACCACCACTCCCACCATGTTAGCTTTGGAACCAAGTAATGGTTCAATGAAACAATGTTCCCTTAGGTGTCCCTCACTCAAAACGTACGTACCTTTACCTATTGTGGTATGACGACTTCCCACCGTCATTCTGGCCATTGGCAAGGGTAGAATGGTCGTCTCTTGACTTCTTATTCATAGTTCACTGGGTGATACTTGCCTTCTCTTGTTATTAATAGTACATTAGGATGGTATTTCTCGCTTGTGCATGTAAGCCATACTTATTCTAGGTAACAGGCTACAGGGTTACCTACTGGATGTATAAATTGAGTTTGTATATATGCTAATGTTATGACAATGTTCGTGTTACTTTCTTTGCGGAAAATGTAACAGATAGAGTACAAGAACAAAGCAATTCCGCAATCATTTCGTTGTCATTTTTAAGACTTTTAAGTCCTTGACTGTTTGCGACTACTTCGACGGACAAAAACTTATATGCTGATCAGTCAGGTTGAGGAAAGTTATCGTTCCCGAATTAATCTAGGCGGCTCTCTAACTTGCCTATTCTACTTCCAAAACTGGTCTACACTTAATAACCAACTGTTCTAAGGTCATCCTTACACCGGTCTACATTCCTCCCTTATCTAGTACGTATGACCCTCCCCAAACCTTCTACGCCCCACTCTACAGTTTTCTACGCTCCTCCCTACAGTCTTCTACGCTCCTTCCTACAGTCTTATACACTCCCCCCTTTAACTCCTCCTTTAACTAGTCCATGTTTCTCACCAAACTCCCCAATGCCACTTCTCAAACCTGCATATACTCCTCAGTACACTTTTTGATACTCCTACATACACTTGCTTTTACTCCTCCCCTGTATTTAAATTGGTCTCCACACTTATATTATGGTGCAGCTTGCGTTCTGCTTGAAGACATGTCGCTACGAACTTGCAGAATACCGAACTAGCCAATAGACAGATTTTATAGCTTACACAGTTCCCACGCTTTCTTGTCTCCAATTTAACCAATGCTCCTGCAGAAAGTAGTCGGTGCTTCTTCCTATACTCGTCTATTCACCTACTGCTGTCCCCTAACTGGTCCATTCAGCTTCTTAAACTGTGCGGACTCTTCCTGCACTAGTCTACGCTTTTCCCTCAACTTACCAATGTTCCCGACCTCAGCAGTCATTGCTGCGCCTGATAGTGGCCTGTGGGTATCCGTAAACTGGTCGATGCTCGCCCCTAATCCTATATAATAAACGTATTTACACTCCCTTCGTCCTTCGTTACACCTCTTTATGTTTTCAGTGCATCTTCATAAACTTGTCTATGTTCTCAGGCGTGAAGGAAAAACGGTAAAAACGTACTCAAATAACCTTTAGCCTTCCGCCCATATTTAGAATTTTCGGATAGTACAGTACAGATGATATGTCGAAACTAACCATACCTACGACCATGATGTTTATGACACGAACGAAAATGTAAAACAATTTGTTTGGAATCTATTTCCGTTTTCAAGTCCAAGGTAGGGTCACTTCAGCTATCCAACACAGGCAGAAATGACCACAAATTAGGAGAAATATGTAAATCGCAGGCGAATACATTGAACAATGGCAACAAAAATACGTTGTTTGCAAAATGACGTCACTTAACCCGTCCATTTCTAGTGTTCTCCCTAGTTACAGTTTGTCACGTGACACAAAGTAACCAATGAATTGCTATTCAACTTGTAATACACGTCACCTAATGTTCTGGATTCGTCAAATGATCGAACGGCGCTGTTTGCAAAAGTAATGACAAGAAGAATTCCGACACTGGAAATATGTTTTACTTGAGGATGATAAATTATGTATTAAAGAGTTAATGATCAAATAATTAAGACCGTATTAATCAAGAGACAAAGAACTTGATAGACATATATTGATATACATTTCCGAGATATAAATTATAGAATAATATGAAATATATCGAGCTCGCAAAGAACGAGAGATTATTCAATTTCAGTCCTGGGTCGTTAACCAGTGTAGACTTCCCGACTTTGTAACGTCAAGGTCTTACCAAGCCTTTCTTTCCTAAGGGGGGTATGCTACGAGTGTGTGAAAACGGAATACTAGGGGGGGGAGTATGATCTGTTTTTATTTGTAGCAAAATGTTTTCCATTTGCAAGGAAAGGAGCGTATAGGGTGTCTTATTTTCGTACACTTATCCATGCCTGTCTTGTACTCATACGCAATTCTGACATGTCTACTCATGAATCTCGTTTCTAAGCTAATGAGGAATACCACTTAGTTTACAGAGCCGACGTTAGCTTTCACGAATATTCTACTTCTTTGGTTCTTGAGATAAGGTATCTTGAAGCATTCAACTGTGCGAGAAATAACAACTAAAAGCAAACTACTCACAAATACTAACCGATCATCTCTTACTATTCCAGCCTTTCTCCACTACCTCTACCACTCCAACTACCACTTACACCCTACGACTAACCTCGCTACCACACCATTACTCCAGCCATCATACCACTAACCTTACAATCTCATAACTACCCCAACCATTCCCCCAATAGTTCACTTCCAAAATAAAAGTATTATAATCCAAAAAATTTTCTACGACCTCAATTGTAAAGACAAGTTGATTACAGTACGAATGTACCAAATTCCTCAACAAACATACTGAACAATTTCAAAAGATTTATTCTCAGTTGAATAAAACAATGGCCTACCGGGTTAAACTTGCTTTCGCCACCCCTGCCTCCCCCAAATAAACTGCCAAGTTTCCACTCCTATTGCTGTTCTCTACCAATCATAGCATAGAGTTATGCAGAATGAATCAATGGCTCGCTTAGGCTACGATAAGCAAAACGAATCACCGAATAACCTCAGCTTCCGTTACTCAAACGATAGACCCCAGACAATACTAATTAAAGAAAATCACCATCAGGAATTATTGAATTTAATACTAGTTCCTGTTACCAAGGGTGCGGATCGAGCTTTCGCACGGGACCTGTTGGATCCACACTCGTTTGGTTCTGTTATCCTTAACAGTTTAGGAACAGTTTGACGGGGTCTGCTTTTGCGATCTATTTTAACGTCCACATTGACACGCTAGTCATCGACGTCTTTTGATAATACTCAATATACCATTTCGGTGCAGCTTGAATTACTGTTTAACTAACATTTTTTTGTCTGGCTAATTCGAACCACATGCGGAGTTGTGGATTCATGTGGATCAGATACCGTGTAAAAACCCCAGACAGGTGACCAGATCAATTCGAACCCGGACTGGTTTCCATCTGATCCCATTTAAGCAAGGACTTATCATCACTAAAAATAACAACAGGTCTCACTTCTCCCGTTCACCTTGCGCGGCAAATCGATAGGGATTTCTGTCATTTGCAACAGCCACTTAGTTTTAATGTCTCCTTCATGTCAACACTGTACCCAAGACATATTCGTTACCTGTTAGGGTTTGTCACCTAACGAGTATCATCCCTTTTGAAGAACGGTTTCTGTACAGCTAACCGTTTAAAATGTTCACTGACTGATAAAGTTATCATCCACCGTGCGTCTCCAGTTTCTTTTGATGTCCCTATTCCAGATGAAATATCTAAAACCACAACGAGAACAAAGATAAGGGACGTGACGGGAAGGACATCATTATATTAAAAACTAGAGCACATGACGTTTTGTAAGTAACACTTAAAAAAAGAAACCTCAAATTCCGAATATTTAAGACAATGGCAAGCTTTGAATATCGTAAGTTTATTTTTAATGTTGATTTTGAATTTAAACATTGATTGCCCTAAATTCAATTCCCTTGCGTAATACATGATCTTTCCATGTTGCAGTATGGGTGAAAAACGATCCGGTAAATTTCAACAAGATTGTTAGCATGCCTATGTTTTAGAAAAGCCTCGTTTCTTCTATTCTGGTAAGTAAATTGAGTCTCGGGTCCAAAATTGCTCTTCTACCTGATATATAACAAAGCCGACAAAGCAGCATGAATAGCAAACATGACTTAAGACTATACACAACCATGTTCTTAGGTCTGATCTTTTCGGTGTATATCAAAACATCTTCAGGGAATAAACGATAACAACTTGACAAACTTTTTAATTATGTTAACACACTACAACTACGAACAAAGGTAACAAAGAAAGAAGGCCCTAATGGTGAAATCATAGAAGCCAAAGAAACCGAACTTTGTTAATTATTAAAAGAAGGACGTAGCTTGATATTAGAAGGCTTTGTTTAAGCTAAAGTTCAGGGACTCAGAGTTAGCTAAAAGAACAAAGTCGGAAATAGAAAAGGGTGCAGGTAATTAGCAGCATGATAGTGAACAGAGGAGAGGAGAGACTTTTCCTAGTTAAAACTGAAACTCCCAAGTGGTCCCCCAGGCGTCGATGGAATCGGTGGACGTTCTGTCCTAAATACACTCCATTATGATAGTGACACGTAAATAGGTACATAACACCTGATATAATCAACATGGGAGTTTTATCCTTCAACCGAAAAAAGTTAGGTGAGTGATCAGTAGATCGTTAAATGAATCTAATATCAACCAGAGAATAGACAGAAGAACAAAGTAACCCTAAAGCGAACCTGTAATGAGTGTAGGCATGTAAACGGTAGAACAAAGAACATTTTACGCTTAGGTAAGGTTAAGGTACTGACAGTAGGTTTGCGGTACACAGAGATGTGACGTAAATCTTGAGCATGACAAATGTTGACATCAAGGAATGGTAAAACTAAGTACTGGAGTGTTGCTTGTTGATACAGTTAGGTAAGGACTACATCAGAACTAGATCGAAATACAACAAAACTGTCATCCATGAATCTTCTACAGAACAATGGACGAAACTGTGGGGGACACTTAAGAAAGAAAGTAAGAAAGAAAAAAAGAAAGAAAGAAAGTAAGAAAAAAAGAAAGAAAGAATAAGAAAGTCAGCGCGGAAGGAAAAAATATTGTCGAACTTCCAGAGAACCTATAGCCATACCATCTACCTGATCACATAAAATATTATTATACAAAAACCTTTCTCTTCACACGTTAAACAAAGAAGCTGATAGAACTGTCGATGAGCGAAGCCATGAACGTAAGGGGAAGAGCAAAACAAGTCTATCCAAAATATGATTTATGATTTCGTCGAACGGAACGTTTGTATATAAAGATTTAGCAACGAAACTGGCCATAAAACATCCAAAGTCACGAAGATCTTGTAAAAGGTGTCCGAAATTGAGTAAGAGATCAAAGTGAAAGGTATGAGAATGGACACAAGATATTTAGCACCATGATATGTGCGAGTCCCCATTGCCTAAAGTATAGGTGCTCCCCTTATAAAACCTGTATCATGAAATGTATACCGTCGGCGTAGAACCAAGCGCATTGAAACACGCTTCACTAAGATGTACACTAGAATGAGAAACAGTAAACATATAGTGGTTCTTAGTTGTGGTCAATTAGCTCTTCACCACCATTTTAGTTCAGTGACAAAACAAAACGGTACTCGTCCTAATCAGAATGAAATCGGCGGCTTACCATAGTGAGCTCCGTAGGCTGCTACATGCCTTCTGAAAGACTCAACAGAAGCTGAGTATAAGTGACGATGCAACAAAATAAGAAGGTGGCTCTGTTTGCTTTGCAGCAAAGGATCGGGAACCTATGGCTCCCAAACAACAAAATCTGGCAAGCGACATAAGTATGTACGGCCTATGGGTAAAAACTGGCTCCATCAGTATCATCAAAACGGTAGGGTCCAATGACCGCTACGTAACCTTTAATTATAGATATTCAATCTTTTTACATGGCCCTTATTGCATCAGGAATAGGGGGTCCAATAAAATTTCCAGCAACTTGGACAGGTAACCACCATTCGGCCCGAAACAGATTAAGACGCAAAAATACTTAGATTATATAACTACTAATATCATAAGAGTACCAATCAGACAAAATTGTGCATTCCTTTTCATTGGGCCTTTTTGGTCAACCATTCAGTTCCACTGACACTTATTGGTCGAAATATCACATATCTGGTGGGGAGACTTCTGATTGGCTACTTTCAAAACATAATTGGGTATAAGTCTCTTTGATTTCTTGTCAATTCCAATTCTGACGATTTTGTACTCTGAGGAGTGTCAGACGAAAAAAGCTATTCAGTACTTACCTGTTTTCGCTATTTCGTGCAGTTTTATTGTTTTGTACCATCAATAAACTTTTTGAATAATAAACAAATACGTGATCAATACTAGGGACGGTTGTTGAAACAAAGTCATCATGAAACACGGCAACTGCAGCGATGATAAACGATCAAAACACGAACCAACATGCTATAAAAATCACTTACATAGACGGAGAGTTCATTCCTCAGTTTTGCTCGATAGTAATACCGTCCCCTCGTTAAAACGTGATAAAACATCCTCTTTAAATTCTTCAAATCGCTCCTCTTTAATAGCTTTTCTGATCATTTCAAAAAACTGCATTAAGGTATGCAGGTTGTGGCTACAATAAAAAACATAATGATGATAAATTTATAATTATCAGTGGCGTAACCGAAAGAAAATAGGGCGAGGGCTGAAGTAGCATAAGAGCAGTGGACACACATTTTCACTGAAAAGCTGACAGCAAACTACGAAAACAAAGAAATCAAAATATTTGTATGCCCCCTGGCCACCCGGTAATGATGCCTATCATAATAAATAGCCAAAAAATGAGATTTCTGGTACGAAGATCTGTTCCATTTGCCACGGTGGAATTTCAGGACTAACAGTTGATCAAAAAGAGAGGAGGATTTGCAAGTACACAATTCACATTGGAGTCGAGATGAGAATTGCTCTGTGTTATCGTGATTGAGTTGTTGTCAGTGTCGTTTGTGTTGCGTTGTATGTCTATAGTTTGTTGAGTGTGACTTGCAGCATACAGTTTGGTCCCCCTTGGTGGCGTGCTATTGCAACTTGGTGCTGTGGCTGTTGCAACTTGATGTTGTGGCTGTTGCAACTTGGTGCTGTGGCTGTTCCAAATTGTTGCTGTGTGTTGTTGAGGTCACTCCATGGTAACATGGTAACGTGCTTTTCTCGTGTCGCATGGTAACGTGCTTTTTTACAGTGCCACTGTTGTGCAACTTGTCAGAGTGCCTCTGTAGCGTGATTTTCTGACGTGCCTAAAAGAAGCCTGCTTTCTGGGAAATGGGTAGTTTTAGGACACAGTCCCCTAAAATTTGTCAGGGTGACGGATGTATGGTGCAATCGGGGATACCATCACTTCTATTCTTCGTGTCATACTCATTGCTCCCATTTAGTCCATCTAGGGATTGATTATACTGAAATCTTGCTAAAAATCTCAAGGAAATCTGGAATCCTTTTAGAAATTTCTTCCAAAAAAAGAGTAATGACCCCGTAAGCAAGGATATGGTACTAGCTCACACAGTTGGTAGAGAAAAGGTTAACTAAATATCTAATCCTAAGTGTTACATATTTGGTGCCTTCAATATCTTCCCTTAACATACAATGGGTAA
>JAAAKL020013380.1:0-12499 GCA_010016065.2 Carybdea cf. marsupialis auct. non (Linnaeus, 1758)
CTACTGGCTGACATTGTTAAAAACGCAAAAGAAGAACAAAAGCAAAAAAAACTACTCAAATTTTTAGAAAATCAAGCATTTGATTTAAATCGGCGATTTAAATAAAAAGAATCATTTGATTTAAATCGTGCCAACCCTGCTATCTAGTATGAAGATTTCATTAATTGGCTCTTTTGGTCGCAAGGAGAACATCAAGGTAAAGTGTTCAAGGCATACTAAGAGTAACGTAGGAGTTGTGACGTCAGGGTCCTGAAGGTTCATATAACTGATCATCAAATCTGGTTTTAGTTCCTCTCCATGATATTGTACATTCAGGTTGGGTCTATAGGGACAATACCGTCTCTGTCAGGTTATTGAGGTAGTAACCTAACGATGGAGTTTTGGAGTAGCGATCGGACCGTTTGGATAGAGGTGCTATACGTTGAATTCGACAGCCGCTTTGGTCTTGGGATTTATCAATTATGCTGCTTTGGCTTGTGACTAGACTGTCACGAGGAATCAGGCTCCGCTGAACTCTTCCAGGACATTCTCTATCCTAAAACATTTAACGCATGTAAGGATATGTTGGACATCCTTGACGAGAACGGTTCTTCCATTGTGTCGTCAAACCTTTTGAAGTTAGCAAATGGGGTCCTTTGCTGATAAGGGCTGGGAACTACTTGCATTAAGACATCAAAATCTTTGTATTGCTGACACCTGAGTATATGTCATTTTGCCATTCCCGATTCATTACCTTTGAATTCTGGCTACTTTTGATGCATGTGTCCCTCTGTACCTGTACTTTATTACATTGTCTTTGTATATACAAACCTTGCAAAAGTGCTACAATGTTACATATTGTTCTACTATTTCTTTTGGTGAATAAAATCTAACATTTAAATGTAGCCAGTTATCAATAGATATAACAAAATATTCGCTTACGAGCACTTAAAATGAAGGAAACTTTCACAAAAAAATCATTGAATCTTCAATATTACTTGGCAAGGAATGTTTCCTTCTATGCCAAGTTATTTTGGCACAGTACCACATTCCCTCAGGTAACCTTTTTTTGTAGTGTATTAATACAGTGGGGTAAGTAAGACTTCGAAAATTGGATGGAGTGGTTAGCGGTTATCATGAACCTTTTGATTTAGCCTTTGTTTTTATGGAGCTGAAATCAAAGGACGAAGAAAACCAAACGGAATTGCAGGAACATTATCTCTGCCTACCACCTTCTTATTATCATTCAATACTTCCATTAATAAAAGCAAGATTTTTCTTACTGTTTGCAATTGTTACTTGAACAGCAGGCGGCTTATTGAGGGCAACAACTTCAACAATATCCATCCGCTCTGTATTTCCTTGGTCTACATTTTTGTAAAAATGGTCTTGAAAGTGCGTTTAATATGCCGTCGACTGGCCAGAGCCATAGACACAGATCACTGTAAGAATGTATGTGTGCGTGTGTGCAAAAGGATTAAACTTGTACATTTTGATACTACTTGGACGAAAAGTGGAGGGGATAAAGCAGCTGATTCCCATCCGCCCCCAGAATCTATGCCCATGACCAGAGCGCAAGAAGTTCCACAGCGTTTAATACCGCATTTCCTGTAGTAAACGCCTCGGCGTTTATTTTAAAATCCATGTTTTAGGTAGGCGATTATGAGGGGTGGCGTTTATTACAAAATGACTAATTAGATAAAACTGTTGTTTCAAAAGACGCAACAAAAAGATTCTGTAATACATGCAAACGTTGCAAGTAAATGTCATCTCGCTCAATGTATGTAAACCTCGTTAGTTCTTGTAGTATGACAAATTATAAAATTTTAGTCTATTTTCTAATAAACGCCCCATTTCACGATGCTCCCTTTATCAGAGGGGGGGCGCTTATTTCAAATATTCTGCTGGACGTGCGGTGTTTATTAGAGGAGATTTGGTTATGGGTTAAGGAGATAAAATAAATCAAGGCTTTCAGTGTGCAAGGGGCCCTTAAACCTTTGTTAAAAAGATCTAACAGAACTTCTGTATAATTAAAAACATAGATGCTAACAGTTGCTTGCAGAAGATGCGAAATCTTGATTTTGCTGGGAAGGCAGATAGCACATAGTCAATAACGACTTACCCTGTAAGAGAATTCAACAAAATGTTGCGCAGAATTGTACTGAGTGGAGAGCTGCCATTGCATCAAAGTGTTACCCGTGCCTGTATGGCTAAATACTGGACAATAAAACGATGATAATGACGATGACGATGATGGTGATCGTGATGATGATGTTGATGATGATGATGATGATGGCGATTATGATAATGATGCTGCTGCTGATGATGATGATGCTGTTGATAATGATGATGCTGAGGGTGATGTTATGATGATTTTGCTTAGATGTTTTATCTGGTATTATTTTGATACTGAGCCCATGGACGCACCCAATTTCGGGGAATAAAGATACATCTAATAGGGACGATAATGCATTATATTGAGTTATGAGTTATAAGGAAGAGTGTTATTCTTTTTAATTAATTTCTTTGTAAGACCATTTACACTAAAATTAGAATAGAGGACATTTCTCAATGACCATAGAAAAGAGAAATTTTCTGTACCTTGTCAATTAGTACAGGGGTTATAAGCTGATAATTATTGATCCTGTGGGACCATAACAAGTACGAGATACAAAGAAAGTAACAAAAAGAAACGCAGGTTATAAAGAAAACTTTTAATCAAATAATGTTTTGCACCCTTCTTCATTAAAATAAATATTCCTGAGAATCAAAAAACCCAATAATCGATAAAATGGCACTCGCTTTATTACACTCCTCTATCACTCGGATTATTTTTACTCCTGAGTCCCTTATTTAGTTAGATAACCACGCGGAAACAGAGGAGAACCTATGGATTGTAGATTTAAAATGTCATCGTTACTTATCCCTCAAAATTTTTTCGCCGAAGTATCATATCGAAGAATTGTTTTTATACTAGGATTTCTCCGGATCTGTATACGTCGATGTCTATTTGGAAGACGGAAACTATCGTTTAAGCCATGGCCTATAGCTAATGAAAGACTTATCTACTGTTTCTCTGCGGTTTAATAAGGAAAAGTGTTTCAAAGCTGCCTTGTAATTAAGGATAAGTCGGAAACATTAAAAATTTTCCTTATCATAGGGCTTTATTTAACTTCATAAAAGATGTAAAACTTGCTTGTACTAAATTTGGACAAAAGCATCTCTCTGGTTGTTATGTAAGTTCCAGTAAAATGACGCGCGAATCTCTGCGTGAAGGAGAAATGGATAGAAAGCTTACATTTTGTTAAGTTATTTAATCACCTTAAACAGCCAAGAACGAGAATAGTATATTTCTGTTGCATCCTAGTCCTATTTGGGTGTCCATTGAAGCATTCATGGCAAAGACAGTTGAACGTCTGAACCTAAACGTTACCTCACTGTGATCATACAATACCGCAATGCGGTCATGTGGTACTACAAGATCATCGACAGGGGTATGGATAGAGGTACTAAGGCTTATTTAGCCGTACATCCTAATGCGGTCAGCAAAAAGGCCACTACTACAAATCGGGGAAGTGGTCAACATTTGAAAAGGAATAGGAGTGGAGCCACTCCTATTATCGATGTAGTGAAAATCAAACGAGGAGATTACGTGTTTCCTCCAACTACAAGTGGCATTTTCTCTTCTTTTCGTCAGTCATGCCATTGCTGCCGCAACCTAGAAGGCGCCTTCTGGTATGCACTATTTAGAAATAGCTAGTACGATTCCCATGTTGTTATTTATGATATGGACTTTTTTTTTAAAAAAAGGCCCCAATGTTGAGTTTGGTTCATAAATTGGTAATTTATGTGTTCGAGAGATTGTAATCGATATAAATGGATGTTGTGTCCTTGTAAAGTGTTAAATACACTAGATGCTGTTGTTCCATTACTGAAAAGGCCATATTAACTAGATCAGTTTCATTTGCATATCTGAAAACCAAGATCTAGATTTCATCGATTTCTACGCACGTTAAAACATCGGATGAACTTAAGTGTTCTATGAATTCAGCTACCAGAAAAACCACCCGTTTTGCCCCCCTCAACATCCACCCACCCTGCAGGTTTACAGATTTATAGAAGCATGGACAAAACATCCCATACTCATAGATTCCAATGTAATGTACCGATGACGATACTGTTGACAAATTTTTATGCAATTAACTTAGCACGTGTCGTTCGAACCGAAATTACATAAAAAGGTTTACATATTTTAAACCCTTGGAACAGATACAACGAATTAATTCTTGTAATGTCGAAGTAGATAAAGGAATACAAGGATTAAATGGTTTATCTGCCACAGAAAGGGTGTAGAGTCCCAGGAAGCCAAGATCTGTCAAACTTCCACTCTATGAAGAAAGAACAGGATGCATTAAAAGCTTTACTAGATGTAGGCCCTTGGATTGAGACAATAAAAGCCGACAAGACCTCTGTAAAGTATAGATTAGTCATTGTGATATCATAGGTTCCTTCTTATGGTGAATGGCATTATCCTATGGCTGTATAGATTGACTACTAGTAAAAGGCTTTTATCCGTAAAGAAGACTATATAAGTTAAAAATGGTTGCTCCTTCAAGGCAGCCGAATAATCGTTACTCTCTTTTTTAGAGGAAACGAATTTTTTGTGGAAACTTTCATTTGTCATACTTAAGTCATGGTAGCCATCTTTCTTCACTTTCTTACGGGACTGCTTTGTGGACCTTTATTCTGAGATCTTGATTGTTGGGCCTGGCATAATCCTTCCTCCTCAATTCTAGATTACCTTTATAAATTTAATCCTTGAGAGAAAAATCATCAACAATATCGACGTAAAATCGTACAGCACTCCTCTATAAAATGATAGGATATTTGTTTGCTGATACGTTGGGTGGATGACTATTTTTAAAAACGTGTTAATGGCTCAAAACCAAGGACTTACATGTTCTTTTAGATATTGAACAACTATGCCATCCAATGTTAAACTATCGTGGCAGACGTACCCTTGGTATTGATCAAAGGGATGAACACTTTAGGGCAAACTCATCAGTCTCATGACCCCACCTAAGCCACACATAATTTCTGCAGAGTTTGAATAGCGAATTATAGAAGATCAATGGAACATGAATAAAGTTGTTAATTAGAACAAAGAAATGGAAGAACACATGTCTCTTAAACAATCTCCAATAAAAGGGGTAATCACCTCAAGGGTAAAGGGCGGTGACAATTGTGGCAACATTGATGATGGTGATGATTACAAGGATGAAGACAACGACGACAATGACGATGATTAAGATAATGTTGATGATGATGATGATAATTGGGATCATTGTGATGATGACGGTGATGATCATGATTATCATCAAGATGTTGGTAATGATGGTGATGATGATAAAGATAATGATAATGATTATAATGATGATGACAATAATGTTGATAATAAAGATGCTGATGGTGATGATGGTGATGTTGATTTTGTTTTTCTTCACTTTCAAAAATTTCCCTTTTCACCTGTGCCAGTATCTATTCAACTAAATCAGCAGAATTTTCTCAAGGTAACTGGATAAGCTTAGAAACTATACATCGCACCCCCTGTATGTGCAATAAACCTTTCTCCTGACATATTCCAAAATGAAAATGGCAGCCGTTTTAAAAGGAATGCCCCGTTAAGTTTATTGTAAAACATTGCTGGAATAGTGATACATTGGTTGACCACAGTGCACAAAATTATGGTATAACATTAGAGAAGACGACAGATGGATAGACAAATTTGTAATGGTTACATCCTATGCGAAGAATATCAGCAAAATTATGGAATTATAGATTATTTAATTAGGGAAAAGTGTGACAACGTAAGCACGTGAAGGCTTACACATGAACACTCCCACGAAACTTATATCGTTGAATTTGGAATTTTAAAAGCATCTTACATGTTTTCTCCTAAAATAAAGCTGTACATCTTACTAGTGTTGGTGGTGATATACAGCTTTCATTTTGATAGATCCGAGGGAAAGTTTATGGACATAAATAACGGCACTTTTCCAGATACCCCCTACCGCCTTATTCAGAGACAGAATCCCACCAACACCTTTTCCACAGCGTTAGGGTTAGGATTAGGGTGGTGGTATCTAGAAAAGGTGGTGATGTTACTCTTTTTTAGTGCAGTTTTGAACAATAGTGGGGGGAGGGAAGGTATCTGGAAAAGTACCGTATAATGGACTACGCGCTCGACTGCTCGCAAAAGCGCAAATTGGCAGGCGACAAGTCGCCAACTAGTGTCCAGGCTTCTCTCTCTAATCTCGTGGTCATCTAGTGAAGCGTCATGTGTTGCAAAAACTCCCTGTTAGCTTCCAATTCTCTATCAGTGGACATCGACATCCAGCTCTTGGTTATTTAGGAGACCAGTCTCTTGGCGCCATATGACTTGACAAGGGAAGCACGGCCATCCGTTCAAAACCCATATTGATGGCATATTTCTCATTACTCTGGAATCTTTTCAAATTTGTGAGTTCAATCTTATATTCTCACACATGTAAAATCAAAATGGCCGCACTATTGTATGGGATTAGTTAATTTCACTCTTGTACACTGTTTTTACGAAACAATTTGGCTTCATCGGGAGGATCTTGCAGGAGGTTACTTTGTCGCCCCCTGCTTGTCTCTTTATCTGTTGGTTTCTCTGTTAGATTGTTTGTTTTCTGTCATGATAAATTCAAGGGTTGATGAGGGCTTCTCATATAATGATGTGTAGTGATAGACCTTAGCCTAAGGGAGAGCCGTTTGCATTCTGGAAGTGATTCGACATGGGTAGATACACAAAGCTTGGTTTTAAGTAAGAACGTCTAATTTGCAGGCGTATCTATCTCTTTTAACTTACAATAAAACGTTTTATCCACGGCAGTCTCATATGAATGAGGCACTTCATTGATCTATATTTTGAATTAGACAAAATAAATGACAAATGTTTTCAAGTTGCAATATTGACAACATTTCCCGGTACCAATTTCTAGAGCTAAAAGTAAATTTGGACGGCTTATTCGTGAATGAGTGACCTTTTTGAACAGGTGGTAAGAGCACGGTGATCCAGACCAGCAATAAACATCTTTTCCGTCTATTATAAAAAAGGGATAAATATTTTCCAACACCGCTTCTTACCATCTTGGTCGATTCTTAATATACCTGCCGAGATCTCAAGTTAAAAAGTCAGTGCTCCAAATTTTCTTTACCCCTCGTCGTCGTTTTGAGAACCTCTGCCCTAGAAAGCATTCCTTAAGTAGCAATCCTACTTGTAATTTTTTTTTTTTTTGGGGGGGGGGGTGTTCCATTTGAAGTTGTAACTGCCCTCTCTTTGGTCCTTTCTTATACCTTCAAAACGTCTTTTCTCGATGGATTTCCACATTGCTTCTAATCTCTGGGAAGTCTGGTTATTTTTCCTTTTGCGATGTCAGAGGAATCCTGTCTCTATAGTATATTTATCTATTTTTTCAAATCTCCAAAATGAATGGTGCCAATAGCAGACTTCTGATGCTTATTGAAGCAATAATCAATCATGCAATTTTAATGTTCTTCTCTTTGAAATCTCGCTATTATCTCATCAAATTCAGATTTGTATTTTTCACTATTTTCTTTTGAGCTATCTTTGCCAAAAGGTATTTAATTATTATACAGTAAACACTATTTAGCTCCCCCTCAACTGTATGAGAGCACCCGAGACAAAAATTTACAACTGAATCGAAATAGGACGGAATGAAAGAGATGAAAATCACCGAGACGGAAATTTACTGAGACAGAAGTGAATTGGGAACAACATTATATTTAAAATATAAATAATTTTTCAACCAGAAACGTCAATTCTCCCCGCAAGACTATTCCTTTTTAAAATGCTCTAATTGACATTTAATGACTATCAATCTGTAAACATTGATCCCTTTCATGTAATGTCACATGCGTTTTAAAATTGTATTCATAGCAAGAATGCTTTAGCACAACATCTCGTTTCTTTTAAACTTACAACAAACATGCTTATACCTTTTTAAGCAGATTTGCAAACACGAAAATGTTTCCTAATGTGTTTAATGCCAGCTTAAGAGGATTTCTTTCTATACGTTAAAATCACATATTCTGTCCGTACTACATTCACGCATCTGATTAAGGATTTGCGAAAGCACATGACCTGTGGGTCAAAGTAATCGAATCTTTGAAATTGCACTTTGCTTGCATATTATGAAGATAATAGTAGTTATGTAATGCTCTAATTTTGCTTACTACTGTTTACTAAATAGCCAGGGGGTAAAATGGGCCGAAATGTAGTCCATGTTACAGAATTTAAGAAGCCGGAGGGGGGGTGAAGGAAATATACATGAGCATTTCATAGCATCGAGGGAGCCCTACGTCTAATGTAACCTCACGTTGTTATCGGAACACCATGGAGATCACAGAAATACCAAATCAATGTTTCTTAGAAAATATAGCGTGAAAGTAAGCAAAATAAGAGTATCCTCGTGTATGACCAATCATACAAGTCTTGCAGCCTTTACTGTAACAAGCATAACCTCTCTTCCCTGTTTTCATTGGAAAAACAGTCCTGCGCTAGAAACATTCAACCTGAATTGATCTTAATGCTCCTCTTCTAAACGATGAGACGTCAGATACGAAAACAAAATGCCTCAATTTTAGTTAGCGGGGTACAAGAAATAAGGATTAAAAATTCTTCTGGAGCATTGATTTGTATGTGTAGGTAGCAATCAAGTACCCCAAAACGCGGACACGACTCAATACGTCTAATGCAGTTAGATGCTACGTAACTATCCGATGCAGAACTGTTGCACTTTTCATAACTTGCGGTTCCTTATTCTGTATTCAAAGCAAAACAATTGGTATTTATTTTAATTTCAAAGTCAAAAATGTTGGTTTTAAACTTTGTACGCAATCTATCAAGGACACATCAAAACTTACTATTTAAACAATTAGATCTTATAATTTCCCTTGCATGGCAAAAGGGGAAGAATGATTTCATTCAAATCAATTCAAATCATGTCTGCTCTGTCTGCATGAATATAGTGTCCAATGAACCCATCTAGTAAAATTTGATGAACACAACACTTAACAAATAAAAGAGAATTAGACGTAGCAAGGCGGTTGACGTTCAAATAAGCAAATAAGGTTTTCTATGATTGTAAATATTACCAGAGGTCGATGTGGACTAAAAACATCTTTATACCGATCGATTAATGCTAATCCTTGGTTACTATTTGTTGTACTTAGGAGACTTTAGTATAAAAGCCGTAATAAAATACTTTGAATATGAATATAGTTTAAAAATAATAAATAAACTTTATTCAAAACGGCACAATATAATGCTAATTCCAACTGTCTTGATCGATGGCAACTGTCTCATGCAATCGAAATCCGATCTTCAACATTATCCGAGGTGTGATGTAGATTAAAAACACCTATATAGCGATCTGTCTGTTGGTGGCGATCCTTAGTTAGAATTTGTTGTAGCAACCTCAGTATAAAGGCCGTAATAAATACTTTAAATATATATACAGTTTAGCAATAAATAAAATTTATTCAGAACGTAACAATATAATGCTAATTCAAAGTGCCGCAGTCGATGACAACTGTGTCATGCAATTGAAATCCGATCTTCAATGTTTACATAAGTGCATGACGCATCTTGTAATATCGGATCCGCTTCACGTTACCAAAGAACTGCGACGTATTGCCTTTGAGATATCATTCACAAAAGAAAATACGAAAAGGAGTAATGTGTTGGATTTTTAACATTCCTCGTAAAGTGCGACTACGCCCTTTCAGACCTATTTGCTATAATATCCTTGTTTGATTGTTATTCGAGGGGAGGCGGAACTTCTTAAGAGAACTCTAAGACGGATTATAATTTTAATCATGATGGGTCAATTAGGTTCACATAGATTTGCAGATTTTAAAGGATTATGCATTTCTGTTGTGTACAGATCTCAAAACAAATGTAGCATAGGAAGAGCATGACAGGAAGCGTAACAACCAGAAAAAGGTAAACTACAAATGACGAATGTAATACCAAAGTTACCCTATTTGATCCACTAAGTAATACCGGTACAAACAAGCAGTAGAGAATGCCATGGTCTGTCAATAGTTTGCAAAGTGGCACAAATTTATTTCACACTGACACAAAGTCTTGGTATACATTTTACGGTCATTCCTAGAGGCACGAACCAAATTTCTTTTAGTCATAAAATAGCCTTCAATAAGCCTAACAGCATCAACATCCCCATCTAATACCTTCGGGTATATTGAGCTAACCAGCTGTCACCAATGTATGAAATATCAAAGCTTCATGCCCATAGCAATTCAAACTATGATAGTTTTTACAGCAGTTTCGACACCGACAGGATGCCCATTCAATGAAACGTACGCCTATACAAGGGTTCGACTCCAGACCAGTGGATTACAAAGCAAGGCACGTAGGACTGGACAATTCTGCTGAACATGAAGTGAGAGTAAATAACTGGTACTTAATTGGATAAGTTATTCACATAGGAGTCATAATTATGTGATGCAGGCAAGAAAGCTTTCAAAACATGGAATAGGATTCTGCTTTGCTTAACTACTAGTTATTGGTGAGGAAATGAGGTAAGCTTTCTTTGGCAAGACTTTCGTCTCAATTTTTAAATTCATTTGATCACTCTATGTAAGGCAGAATGTACCATTTTAGGGTGTGAGTTAATCTTCTACGACAGAATCAGTTGTTACATAGGACACTGGAAGCTCCTTCCCTTTGCCAGAAAGATCGAAAGGTTAAGCATTGCCTGAAGATACAATGACATGAGGGGGAAACATGTAAAACCACTATACCCTGTTTTAGTGAGCATAAATGTTGATTTATTACTGGACAGAAAAAAGTTAAAATTACATAGGGGATGGTGTCACTGCTGTGATACTGGTCAGCGGAAAGCTGATGGAAGATAGAGAATTAGCAATGAGTTTTTTAGCTTTAGTAGCCGACGCCTCGTGGAATCAACGCTGTGAAGCAGAAGTCTTTCCAAGCTGCTCTGCGGAATTCGAGAGCCAAGTGACCATAAAAACCTAGCTGATTTCATCAATATACCAACTGATAAGTTCTATTCTTATTCTTTGTCTTATACTCTTCTGGTTTTATATGTTAGTGTAAATACATCTGTATCAATCATCATTATTTGTTATTGATCATAGATTATAGTCAAAATTGATCGGATGTCAGTAGAATCCTAGTTCAGTCGATTTTAAATAAAGATAGTTGATAACTGCTAATGGTAACGTTGGTATTTTTTATTGAAACTCCTCGTTGCATACGCATGCATTTTTCAAATGAGCCAGAAGAGATGTACAGGGATTTTGCAAGTTTGGGGCGGGCAGGAAAGCATCAGTGAGTATACACACCGCCAAAGAAGTAAGTTTATTTCCCACGTCGATTTCAAGAAATAACAGAGGCAATATTATTGCTATCGATAGTGTTGCAATCACAAGATGGCTTTAAACAGGAAGATGACGGATAAAGTCCTATCCAAGAGAGAAAGTAGAGAGGTAAATAATGTGAGTATTTGCCAACTCCTATAAAGTTGTTGAATTAGAAGCGTTTCTTCATTTATTATGATTACATTGCTTTTCATCCAAACCAACTAATAACTTATTTCTAAGCCATAAATAGACCAAGATTCATTATAACCACGGTTTCCTATCCGCTCCCGCTTATTGAAAGTTATGCTCCCAAACTTTATACAGAAGCGTATCCTCTCTCAAGAATACTCCAACTTAAACAGATAAACCTTTACTCCATGTCTCAGTTGTTAGTCTCTGCGGAGTAGATGAGTGGATATGTCATCTCTGCTTGTAGGCCCTCATATTAAACTATATTCTAATTATTTTGCCAAAGATCGACGATGCGACGTAGGAAGTTCTGAATAAAAGATCTGATCCTTTTCCTTGAATCGTATACTAGTATGAAGGTACATATGCAATATTTTTACGTCACTTAAGTGTGAAAGGTTTCATTGGTTTATTGGTTTCTCTCCCATTGGTATGTATTTCGATATGCACGTTTGATGTGAAAGCAATTAGAGCTCGCAGTGAAACATAAATGTGCCAGATGGACGCATGCATTGATCGCAAAGTGAAACAACCCGTAGGTGCTTTATACATACGTGAATACGTGCAAGCCTAAATATTCATTTACCGAACTTTTATTTCATTTTGATATCGTTTTCAAGAAAAACCAAACTTAAACTTTCATTTAAGTTTTAAAGCATAATTTGGATAATACATACATTTTGACGTAAAGATGGAACGTTTTTAGCGTGACGTTGCTTTGAATGTTCATTCGATACGTTGCATATAACAATAACGTTATCGCAAGGTTTTTATCTACACTTCTAATATCAGCTATACTTGCATCGACCTGTACTGTGTCCAAGAGTGTTTACCAGAAAAAAATATATACAGTTGTCAGGGGGGGGGGGGGGGGGGG
>JAAAKL020013381.1:0-12499 GCA_010016065.2 Carybdea cf. marsupialis auct. non (Linnaeus, 1758)
ATGAAATATGAGTTGTCTCGAAATTACAAAAGATACGAAAAAGAGCTTTTTCAACCACAATGAAATATGAGTTGTCTCGAAATTACAAAAGATACGAAAAAGAGCTTTTTCAACCACAATGAAATATGAGTTGTCTTTTATTTATATATACATATATTCGCATATATGTACTCAATCTGCAGACAGTACTATTTCGCCCTTTGTGGGCTCATCTATGCAGAGCAGAGCCTTGAGACAGAATCCTAGCCATACAGCCAAGAAAGGTGCTACAAGACAGCTTAAATAATTTATGTGCTGCCATGCCAGAGTGCTCAAACTGCGCAGGGACAGTGAATATAGCATAAAGCAACAGTCTATGGTACCGTCTCAAGCGTAGAGTGCTAAACCTAACATAAGCTAGAGAGCTAAAGAGCCAATCTGCAGACCAGATACCTATACCGAGGAGTAGTATTGATACCTTTGCTAGAGTGCCTGATTCAACAAGGTAGAGCCTAATGCAAGCAGGGCCAAAATTGGAAAGCAAAATATCTTAGGTTTTACATCTTATCCTGTAACCGGTATCAGACGGCCAATAAATTTTTACCATATAATAGCTAAGTCGAATTATTTGCCCTTGTCTTATTGGCAACAAACGAATGCCAATGCCGTCATATCGAGGCTAGCTTAGATTCAATAGCTTGCCGTTTTAAACAGGTTTAACTGCATGCACCAGCAGTTGTAATTGAACCTTTTAGTGAATCATAGATTAAATTTTCGCGTGTCTCCGTTGTAGCGTCTATTGAGTTTAACTATCTTCCACCTTACGTGGTAGTTCTGTTCTTTTAAGTCAAGGGTATAGATAAAGACTCAAGTCTGTTTTACATTGTTGAAGGACTTTTGAAGGTTTCTGAACGGTTACCTTAAATTCAATTTTACACGAACCAGTGTAAACCTTTTCAGCATCCAGTCCTTCTCTGTTACCTGAGCATTCAGACTGTACCCTACGTCAAATATCTACCTTCTAAAGGGCAGTTTATTCTTAGCCCCAGGGGTGCATCTAGGGGCGAGCGGTAAATTACTCTTGAGAAAGGTGCACTTGATTTTTTGATTTTTTTTATTTTTATTTTTTTTATTTTTTTTATTTTTCAGTTAATTTTTTTTACTTTAATTTTTCCTTGATTTTTTCTCCCATTGATTTTTTATATTCTCTTTGATTTTTGTTATTTTCGTCAGATGCATACGTGATTTTTTAAGTGATTTACCCCTCGCCTAGGGTTATATTTGCAAGCTCATTTTTGTGGTGTATAATGTTGTGCTGATTGCTAATTCTTTTAACTTGGAAGGATAGCTTACTTTGACACTTTTTCCATTAAAAAAGTTACTTAATCAAGATGGCTAATGAAAGTTGTATGTCTTGTTCTATCCACAGGGCGGTGAATTAGTATATGGCAAGTGCGGTGGATATTGTGGAATGTGTAGTCCTACGACAACAGGCTTAAAAGTCTCACTTGTACGCAGATGATAGTTTGTATTTCAATCAGATATTTGTATATAAGGTAAGTGTTTATCTCCAGGCAACTACAGAAATGTATATTACTGACTTGTTTGTGTACGCTCGAAGTTTGGCCCATGTATAGCTGAAGGGAAGGCATTCTTAATAAAAGTAAGAACCCCCTCCCCCCGCTTCTTTTTTCGGTTTATGACAATGCACCGCTGACAACGTGTTTGTAAGTGTCCTTGTTGTGGTGGCAAGCACTAGCCGCAGATAAGTCACTTTGGAATCAAAACAGGGAGTGTTTATTGCATAGGGCTAATGTTGCCAAACAACGTAAAAGAGGAGATGTTCTGAACAGCCAAGACACGTCGGTTCAAGAGGTTTTTTTGTAATATTCTGCTATGCATCATCGCTGTTCAGCCAAGCAACATGTGACGAGTCCTCAGAACGACTCTCGAAAGGGAGAGATATTCGAAAGGGAGAGACACCCCTTTTTTGTTTTTAGTATATGCCAGTACCGCACTGCCGACGAGTTTTGGAAGTGTCCTTCGTTTGGTGGCAAGTACTAGCCGCAGATAAGTCATTTTGGAATCAAAACAGGAAGCGTCTATTGGATAGGGCTGATGTTGCCAAGCAACGTAGAAGAAGAGATGTTCTGAACAGCTTTTTTGTAGTATTCTGATATGTATCATCGCTTTTCAGCCAAGCAACATGTGATGAGTCCTCAGAAAGATTCTCGAAAGGGAGAGAGAGGGGGCGGGGGTGTGTGTGGCAATGTTGGGAGCGCTGATTGGAGAACTGCTCAATAAATACCAGGCATCGTTTGCAGGAATGTCAGTGGTACCGTACTGTAGTAGTTTCTTGCCTGATAATTACACAAGATGATATTTGGCGTAGTATATTTAGTTGAATCTTAACTCATTTTTTGTGTACTCTAGCAAACCCATGTTCATTTTCGTTCTTTTGATAGAACTTCAAGAGAAAGCGTCAGGCTTCACCACAAGTGTAAATATTGAGCAGAGGTGATCCCATGCCGGTGTCAGAATATAAAATTATTGTCCAAAACAAATTTACTACGCATGTCCCACCGTAAGACCGCAGTCCAAGAAGACTCGTCCTGTAGTGGTGTTACCATGGAGACCTCATAATTGAAGAAGTCCACCTTTGAACTGTCCCAATAGTAAGGTGTAAAATTTGAATTATTGTTTTGCTGACAGCCGGAACTTTATCGTATTTAAGTTAATTTTCTTGACATTGTACAGTGTATTTTTAAGGACTTAGTTATGCTTTCTTCGTTACAAATGAACCGAGGCTTGAACAGTTAAGTATTGCTCTGAGCATTGCCGTGGCGGGAGGACTGCTGCACAGTTTTGGCAACAGATCTTTATTACTCCAAAACGAGCTCATTGCAAGTGTGCTCCCATTGGCCAAATTACGCGTGTTTGAAACTATTGATAAACGAGCACCATTCTCCTCTAGATCTTCTAAAAATCACTTAAAATCTCGAAGTATCTTCGTTTTGATTTTCTTGCAGTTCTCATTTGCCATGCAAGACAACATAATCTGTCTTGACGCATCTTTGCCGTGCATGCCTCGTTCTCATATGAGTACGTGCAACGAGTCGACGTATAATTAGTTTTGTTTGGAAATAGACTGTTAGCTAACCAAAAATATTTCTTTGATCAGTAATAATATATGGTGCTGCTATCAACAGCACTAAATTCCACCCACTCCAGTGGGCTTCTTAATGCCCCCGGCGGAAAATGTTTCGTTGGGTAGGTTCTTAAATAGCGGTTTGTCTATGTACATCACATTGACTCACTGTAACAAAGATAGGATAGACGATTTTCTGCATTTTACTAGATTTTATGTAATTAGACGTCATTTTGCAGTCCTTTTTGGAGGGCATTTAAGAAATTGATATCGGTAACAAATCTTGAATATGATGCTTTACCCGACTGTTTTTATTTTCACAAATTTTTTATCAGGTATGTGCGTAATGTTTTCTTTAACTTTTTTTAGTAGAGATAGGTTACTCGTCCTCTTATACTGTTGATAAGTATTTCGTTATCCAAAATTTGCTAATTAACTTTAGTGCCATTGTGCACAACCCTGTTGATGGTGTTGGATGCAACTTTTATTTGTTTGCATTATTTATAAGAGAGCATAATACGACTAGATCTATAGACCGAATTGATGTTACTCCGCTTTGAAAATTATGAATGTTTTGAAGTTGTAATTTTCTTATGTTCCAACAACCCACACCATACGCAAGCTTCTTTCGTATTTAATCCCGGTACTGTAGCCTTGGTCGAATGTACTGTTATGATGTTAATTGTTTAGGCGTCCATCTTATATTAGGACGACTACAGCCAATAAATTCACGTCAGTATTTGCGCGTTGCTGATGAAAATATCTAGGTCTTTTGCATTCTTGCCAACCGTCCTACATCTCAGCTCCAATATTTTTATAGAAAATATTTACTAAGTCGAGTTGAGTGGGAGATTTAGTCAGAGTCGGCGGAATAGGGGAATAAAAGTAGTCATAAGGGGCATTGGGTAGATACTGAACATTAGCTTTTTTCGAAGCTAAAACAGTGGCGCCCAAAGTTGCCGCTGTAGGCAACTACGGGGTCACAATAACGAAATCGGGTGCGTAGGCCGCAGATAACTACTCCTTTAATGCTGCCCGCCCCTGGAGTTCCTATGCTTCACCGTCTCACTCATATCTCAATACCCCCATTCTTGCGTAATTGTGAGCCCAGTAGCGAAGCCAAGGCATCAAATCAGGTCGTGATTAAAGTGTGTCATAGGATGGTATTACAAAAGCACCCCCTCCCCCTTTAAGTGTGTCACTGGGCCTTTGGGAGACGCTCAGTAGGGATTAAGTACGTTACGATGGCGTAACCACCAGAAAATACCGGGAAGCCTCAAACCAAAAAGGGTTCAGTACACTTATTTTTAGTGAAAAACTGAACACCAGAAGTTAAGAAAACAATTAAAAGTCAAAATTATTGAAGGGAGCTGCCCCCCCAGCCCCCCCATACTTACACCTATGCGTTAAAATCTGTGGGTCGAAGTTACTACGACAGAATTTTAATGGGTAAAACTGCTACTCTGTCTCATTAAAGATTCTATTTACATTACAAAGTGTCAATTTTATTGATAAAAGCACGAAAAGGAGACATTTGTCGCCAGTAGAGAAGTCTCCTGTGACTGCATGGCCGTCGTACATCTTAGGATTCTCACCAAGTCCAAACAATATTAACTAAGAAACTTGCCCTTTGAATGCTATTCGCTTCTTAATATAAGCGTTTCAAAGGGCGTGGACTGGGTCCGAAATTTGCTCGGGTGACGAAATGTTGACTGACGTACTGTCGAGTTCAGTAGCTGCTTAAGTAGATTGGATTATAGAAAATATAATTACGTCTTAGGCTGAGTGTTGAGACATCTTTAGCCTTTCCAAACCAGAATACGTAGTAGGAGCGGTTGATATTTGCAAAACGTGACGGTTGTCAAGAACCTGGAGCTCGAAAGGCGTGTCATTGACCAGGCCCTTTGAAGTGGTATAAATAATCATTGAATTAGGTGAAAATTATTTAAAATTCTCGCAACTGTGAACTTGTTAGTTCAAATCTCTGTTATATCGGTCAAACTGTAACTGTATTCTAGGCTTATACTAATTTTCATCCGCTTCATGGAACTTCTTAGCGTATTTTGAAATTTCCGGTGCATGTTGGTGCGTAAAAGTTTGGAAAGTTTGGAACGTGTGAAAATGACGTATTCTCTGCCTACTTTTCCTCCATTCCTTAGCCCAATCAATAGGGGTGGGTAGACAAGTTATTTCAGTCATAGGCCGTCAAATGCACACGGTATGTTGAGTGCGATCCCATGTGGAGCAATTTTATTCGTGCTCAAACAGTTGGCGTGTTGAAGCCAGTTCCTTGCGATAAGGCAAAGTTATATGTAATTTTTAACCACAAAAAGTCTACAGTCTGAATCCAATTCTCGTGTCACAACTCGCGTAAGGGAAAAATATAGTACACAGGGATGTTTCAGTTATACAATCTAGTGTAGTTGTTGATAAGGATACGGCATGCATTGGTGATACAAAACCCTAGATTTTGACTAAGTAGCAAACCATATTTGGACTCAAACAGGTTTTTTCGTCTGCTACTCCTCAAGAGTACAAAATCGTCAGAATCGAACACGAAAAAATCGGGTTCTCAAATTCTATCCTCACAACAGGAAACGAACACGACAGGTTCTCAAATTCTACCCACGCACTCTAGAATTCTAAGCAGAATTTAAAACGCATTTTAGGTGGACAGACAATGAAGCTTTGTGTGAAACTAAGGATGTGTATCCCATAAAGGGTAAACTTTATTGTCAGAACAATTACTTTTCATCGACTAAAGGAAAATATTCATTGCATTTTCACTCTGTACCTTAGCTAGATGGCCGGGTGATCTTCAAAAGGATGCCCTCTGCGTGTTTATGTTTAACAAAAACTGCATAGAGTCAGCTAAGTTTTTGGAATGATGACCGGAAAAATCCGCCTTAATTTCCATTGATTCATTGGAGGCTTTGCGTTTGATGTCAGTGTGTTAAAGTAAGTAGATATTGATAGCATTCTACTTAAAGAAGCGAAGTCGATTTGCGTTGTAGGTGAAGAACAACTGTTACAATTTCACGATTGTCGTGGTTGCCATTTTGCTACATCTGTTCAAAGCGAGAAATGATTACCTCCCGTGTGCGGATGAGCCCACAATGATATGCAGTAAAATATGTTTGATAGGAATGACGTATGGAATTGGGTTCTTAAATTTTCTTCCCACGCAACAAACTTTCCAATCTTCGGTACTCATTTGCTAAGAGAAGATGAGTTTGTTCAATGAGGTCACAGTTTCATGTGATGCTATGTTGTGACAGTGTCATTAGAAGTAACTGTGATGTTTTAGCTATCTACCAGCTCCCTGTGTACGCTATTTGATGGCATCAAGCGTTTGTATGTAGTTCGTCGGAATCTGAGTTGTGGGGAAGCTGAAGATGATTGTTGAATCGTCCTTCACAACTACTACGATAAACTATCCTGTCGACTTCGCAAAAATGTCGTGCGAGACAACGCTGGTCCGTGAGCGTAAATCAACAAATAACGACTAAGAGAACACCGACTTAACATTCATCTCCGCCTTCTCCACAACTCGGATTCCAACTAACTATATACAGACGATTAACGCAATTTAAATAGTGTACACAGGAAGCTGATAGATAGTTGCAACATCACAGTACCAAGAGATTTTAGTCTAGGCTGACTGTCGAAGGCAGGCAGAGAAGGCAAGAAAGAATAGACTAGTCTTTTTCTGATTGATAAGATAGAATTATCTCAAAGTGTTAATAATACAGTGACATTATTGATTTGATACACAAAAGTCTGACAGGAAACCTTATAAATTAGCTATATTGGTTGTTGCTTTTTTAGTCTTGTTTTTACGTTCTATGATAGTTGGCAACTATCAGGCTAACGTTGAACTTCATGCCCCACTGTTTAAAATACATTAATGGCTGCAGTTCTGATAGAACAGATTTGAAGCAATGTACTAACTCGGGGAACAAAGAATGGTTCTGTTTTACCATATTTCACCAAACCGACAGCCCCATTACCAAAGTTGTGAAATTGTTTATCAAGCAAGCGTAACCATTGTAACCTCGTTCAATTTTCTTACTGGTTCCGTATCACGGTGTTGCTCGGCACGTGGTTATCAGCCACACTTTCCCATTATGGCCGAGTTGTTTATGAGAACGTGATCCGTGATTCTGCATCCTTTGCTCATATCTAGCTTAAATATCATGACTGAGTAGGAGTGCATTAGGGTAGGTGTTGCTACTGTTTTGGTACGCTTGACCCAGACTTCAAGAGTTGTCATTGCAGCTTTTTTTTCCGAGGAGAAGCAGTGCACTTGTTGATCGAGTGCAACAGTTACCCAATTTGTACTGGGTTCAATATCTTCGGATTTTGTATTTTTATTCCATAGGCACAAAGCAATGTTTTGCTATTATTCAACTGTTTTATAGTAGCCGGAGACGAGCGCTTCTTTTGTGGTCCGTAAGAAATGAAGATCGCGGATATTTCTCTCGATTACTCTTCGGTATGAAGTAGAGGAGGAGGGAGCATTGCGTCACAACACGTTTATTCGTATCATACTAAAATGTTCCAGTTAACAGTTCTTACAGTCCTGTTTACGATTGCAGTGGCATCCCGTTAACCCCAAGGCCAAATCGATTGGACAGCTTTTGAATACACTTGAATGTGTGATAACCGAGGATGGAGGTAATGCCAGGTCGATCTCATTTAGTTTCGTTGATGAATATAAATTTTGAGGTAAAGAATCACACAAAACATTCTTAAAAATAGTTATTCAATGGCTTATTGGGAGCGAGGGGCAGGCCGAGGGTTACGCAGAACTGCGTGCTAATGAGCAGTGAGTTACCGGAATTCTGCTGTTGTAATTTGGAAATGTACTTACAGGTTCGGTGAATGTACTTTAAGGTTCGGTAAATGTACTTACAGGTTCGGTAATTGTACTTACAGGTTCGGTAAATGTACTTACAGGTTCGGCAAATGTACTTACAGGTTCTGTAAATGTACTTACAGGTTCTGTAAATGTACTTACAGGTTCTGTAAATGTACTTACAGGTTCTGTAAATGTACTTAAAAGTTCGGTAAATTTACTTACAGGTTCTGTAAATGTACTTACAGGTTCGGTATTTCAAATAGGCTGTTTTGTGTCTGAAGTACTTTAAAGTCGAGACACCCTGCGTGTTTTTCGTTTCTGCAATATCGCGTTCCTTATTTTACATGTTTTTATTTTATTCACATATAGTGAAGGCTAGATTCCGTGGCAAGTTCCAAATCTTCCTGTAATATTCAGTTTTATTCTCTTATGAAAAACGTGCACTGTAATAATTTGGTGATCTTAGCGTGGTTTCTTTTCGGGAAAGTAGCATCTCCTTGCTACAACATTCTAAGACTGAGCCGTGTAAACCTTTTGTTCCTACATCAAAAGTCCAATAATCTATATGCACACGTATTTGTGGTATGCATTTCCGAAACTGACGGGAAATTAAAAAGATTTGATCAAGTTGCTTTCAATTTCTTGATTTTGCTTCCCATGCTTCGGGAACTGAAATAGATGTAGCGGTAGGGGTAACTTGGAATTGTTTATACAATTCTACACCCCAACCCCCTATGTCATCACCTTACACCATTGTTCGATGTGGGATGGTACTCAAATATCCTATGCTACTCGGTGAGCTTGTTTTATTGACACTTTAGATATCGTCCGTTATTAAAGAGTAACTAGTTTGTTTCACGAATGTATTGATCGATCACACTTTTTGCAAGAGCGTTTTCTTGCTCCGTTGTTATGTCAAATGACGTAGTGTTAACAATAGTGTTAACTGTTTGTATCATTGTTAGTAGAAAGTAGTCCCATGTGGTTTTAGAACCTATGAATGTTACTGAGGTATACGAATGGCATGGCTGTAGTGTGATAAGGTTTTCCTGGTTCCATTTAGGAGACTCTAACATAGCACAAACGTTATTTTTGGCATGTCTGATCCGTTTTTCTAATTGTAATTGCGATAAATACAACGGAGTTTAACTGTGGCTTCGTTTCTTTTATGCAAGTACAGGTAAATCAGTCGATTTTCATCCCCATGTTTGTGAACTTGCTGGATTTGTTTAGACCAATGGTTATTTCACTTTAGTTCGGGAATTTGCCGTCCGCTACTTACATGAGAGTAAACGTGTGTACCGACGCAGGAACTCTTCAAATATTTGCATCCGAGGACGTCTAAGTGCCAGCGAATATTAAGCGACTGTGATGGCGTAAGACAAGGTAACAGTCTGTGGCAACTACTTTTTGGCCGACAAAAAAGTATTGATGCGGGAATAATGGCTTTATGAATTATGAATACGAATAGTAGAGTGATATTATGATAATAAATGTAGGAAGTACGATATCGCAGACATTGGCAATACTTTTTAAGGATCTGTCCGTATACCAAAGTTTATACTGCCTCGTTTTCAATTCAACAACTTACATCGCAATGCGGTAAAGATTTTTATGATCTGAAACTTGATGATTTGCTTCTCCCTCGTAGCGGCCATCTTGGTCAGTTTCGTGTTCAAATGGTGCAAAAGCGCCGTCCTGGTTCATAAATCTGGATAGATTAATACTGAAGCCGCCTAAAGAAGCCAGTACACAGTAGCTACGACGGCCGTCGTTGCAAAAAGTAGCATTACCTTGTCTATCCTATCCCCACCGATCAAGAAAGGTAGACGTTGAACTATGAATCTTGATGGTCTCCTCGACAGAGTATCGTTAGTGATTAGGTAACGTCGCCTGCCTTTGCTATGTACACTATTTAGGATTAATCAGACCCTAAGAAAGCCTTTCCATGTTATACTATGCAAAGATGTATGAGAAATGATCATAAATTATAATTAAAATGTTGATATTTAAGCATGTTTGTCAAAATGTTGAAAAAAGTTTTGAAGAAATACTATTTTTGATGCCACACCAAGCATTGGTAATTGTCAAGCAGCCTGTGCTAGTTGTTTTTTAAGCTGCGGACCCCTTTGGTGTCACCATTTTTCTCCCCGCCGTTCGTGCCACCTCCAGTGCTTCCAACTGCTTTTTTGTCTTTGCTCAACAGCTGATTTTTGTATGTTGTCTGTATGTCTCTGGTTCATCTTATCCCAGTCTTACTGTATATGTGTTGTTATCTAGGCGCCCCTAATTCACGTGTTAGTTTCGCTAACATTTGCTTAGTATGTGGTGTAATTTGCTGAATCCTAACTCCATTTTAGAACAGTGACTTTACCTCTTATCGTTTGAACTTTTTATTTTTTTGTGGCATACTCAATTTCGAGCTTAGTCTACTGCCCAGCCAGAGTGAGCAATGAGGAAAGTTTGAAAACTGCCCTCCAACTGCACTTTAAACACTCAGCTATCCAGGTGTCATGTGACAGGATAATAGGAAATCTGGTTCTGCACCTCTCTGTAGAAATGGATGGGTGATTTCTGTAACGGCTTTGTTCCCTCTGTCTGATTGAGGTTGCGGTATGATGCTAGTGTGGTATTTACTCACCTGGTTTGTGCTCCAGGGGAAAACTACTGCCTGTCTACATATTGTGAAATACTTCTTTTGACACCTTAGTATTCGGTTAGCCTATCGGATTTCTATTCATTTAGAGTACTTGCAACTGCATCATGGGCTTTAGAGATATTTCCAATCATGGCGCCCTTTCCGCGCTCCTAGTTCTCACATACCAGTCTTTCCGTCTTCTGCGTGTGTGAGGAGGAGGAGGGGGGGGGGGTGTTTTAGTAGCTACTTGATGTTTTCAATACCTTGTATCTCTTTCATTGTGTTACCTGTGTCCACCCTCAGTATTGTTCGCGCCCTTTTTCGATCTGCTATCTTAAGATTTATGTTGTTCAATGTAGCCACAACTGCTAGACGTTTTGGCCAGACACTGGCTACAGCAACTGTCCGGAGCAATGGAAGAAATCTCGCGAAACATCAAGAATTAGATTGTAAAAGATTGAAATCAACATACCAAGTCGTGTGCATGACACTCAATGTTGACATATTGTTTAAGCCAGTGGTTTTCAAGGTGGTGTTGATTTGGTTCTTTGTGAAAAAGAAATCTTTTAATCAGAAATGTGTATATTTATCAGCCCTTTTGTGAGAGTCTAAAAAAAATTAATTTATAGCTCCAAGGAAGTGATGTCAGTCCAATCAAAGTAAAATCAGTGCTCTCGGCGTTTCTGTCGAAGTTACAATTACGTAAACGTAATATAGCTCGTAAGCTTTAAAACCTTTGGGAAACCTCTGGTTTATATAATATTCTTTGTTGACAGGGGACCTGCCTCTTTGTGCTACTTCCATAGTTGTAAGACAACAAAAAAACGGGCTGGTAACTAGCAGTGTCTTCTTTCCTTTACAGATCGTGTTACCTTTTATTGCAATGCCCCAAACCCTAGTATCATAGTGGTCATAAACTGTTGCACTTTTCCCCCTTTTATAGTGGTTTTCTCGACATTATTTGTGCCGTTTACTGGTGTTACATAGTATTATCTCAACTTACTATTCCCTTTAATGTTTTGGTGGCTTTTTGGGGTCCTTCCAGGGACATATCGTCAGACATGCTACAACCTGGATTCACTGAAAACCTGGGGGCCTGCTTTGCCCTTATACAACTTTTAGTAATGGCATTGTACAAAGTACATTGCAGTATTTGACGCCCGGTCATCCTGTCGCTACCTGTCCTTCTTTGCTCCAGCATCTTAACGGTCGCTGCCCTACTAAGCAATCGTCACACATTTCACCTCAGAAAACCTTCCATCACTCGACTAGAGTGGCAAGCAGGGCAAGTACTATCAAAACCCTCATTTGTCACCAGCAATTTAGCAATAACATATTATTTCCTCGTGTTTCTCATTTCTTGAGTATTCTTCCACCATTCTGATTTAAAACTGAGTGAAAACATTCAACTTTCAAAACCAATCTTCACCAACACCTGTCATTTTAATAAATATCTTTACTTTCGTGTAATTTGGTACCTAATGGGCTCTTATGACCTTTTGTAACGCTGCTTCTTTCAAAATGATAAAACCTCATGATTAAATTGTAGTTACAGCGTCAACGAGGACCAAGGCTGAATTAGTCCCCCTAAAATATACGGAGGCTACCCTCCGACAGAACTCTCTTATGCACACACTACAAATGGCTCCGTTACGAAAATATGTGCTGAATGGTACTAATCGTGTCAGAACTAGAATCTATGTAAGACAAGATTATCTTTGTTCTCCATATTTCTTTACATAAACTGTTAATACAACACTGGAACTCTGAAAGTCTATAACTCATGTACTCTGTTAAGTTCCGAAACTCTGACATTCGCGTCAAAAGTGATTATCTTAAGAGTAGGCCTAGTAATGGGCGTCTGATACTCAAC
>JAAAKL020013382.1:0-12498 GCA_010016065.2 Carybdea cf. marsupialis auct. non (Linnaeus, 1758)
TAATGTATGTAATATTTAAACTAGAGGCGTTTGAATTTCAAACGTTTCCGGTCAAAACTCTGTTAATGTTTCCTTGGTTCCTCACATTATGAACCAGCATCAAATAAGGTTTTGTTAGAGAGATTTATAACTCTGAAGGCTAATATGTTGGTATTGGGAAAGGGAAACACTCTCAATTTTGGTCGTTGGCATTCTAGTAAATTGAGTATTTTTTCCGTAATTCAAGTATTTTCAAAATCATGACGTCACACTTTCCCTCTGCATTAGAACGAGCTAAGGTTAGGACTAGAGCTAAGGCTAGGGTTAGAGTTAGGATTAGGGCTGGATAAGTAGGTAATTAAGAAGTCATATCATAACGAATTAGAGACAAAGTACTCAAACTAAATAGACCGTCAGCTTGGTCTCTTCTGTGCCAACAGAACCTGAATCTTGCCTTTTCTATCTTCCACACGTCTCTAGCAGTAAATGCTATGTAAATTTATACGTCCTTTACCTTTATCCAGAAAGTGCAGACTTACTATGCTTCGACTACAAGGCGATCGATCGGAGCTCTTTGTTACACATGATGCTAGCCCAAAGCGTAGTGTGTGCTCATTCCTGTAATACCTTATCTGATCTTTCCTCTGTTGGAGCTGCCACTGACTACACACAAGGCTTGCGTCTTAGCAAGTTAGTCGCTGACAAGGTTAAAGGTGTATTCGGCAACGTACACAATACGTTACTGTGTACTCCGGGTTTCCAATTGGCTTGCCAACAGATAGTTGTCGAACGGGATTGGGAATACAAAGTATATTTGTTACGTGTCACCCAGCGGACTTCAGTAGTTGTCTGTTAACTGCTTTACTATCAATCTAAGCAGAAGCAGTCTACTGGTCGCTCCAAATTCATAGATAGTTTTCTCCATTTAGAGCTTCATTAGAATGAAGCATAGGCAACACGTTTTGTATTTTACCAATGCCTAACAGGAAGTATAGTAGAGCAAAGATCATTAAAGGTATTTAAAAGTAGCCTTACTTTGAGGCCCAGCCTGCTCCTCCATTACAGCTACGTATGCAATCCAAAGAAGTTCACTTTAAAAATTGCCGGTATTCAGGCGTTTGGTTATACTCTGTCAAGTACGTATTGTGTTAACCCATTCAAGCCAGAATCATCTTCGAGATAACAAAGACTATCATAAACACGATTTTAAAATTGCAATTACGAACATAATTTCTTAATAAAGCATGAACAAACAGTAGTTGAATATTGGCTTTCCAAGATACGAACAACCGAGTTATGCATTGGCTATCCAATTCTATACCCTGTTATGCACTTTATGTACATACGTACGTATATATGTATGTATACGTGTATGTATCAATGCATTCAAGTATTTACATATTTTTTTGCCATCAAATGAAAGTTTACCTGAACTATTATTTTAAAAATGCGAAAGTTGGCATGCAACGGAACAGTTCAGTTACGAAAGATTCTTGAGATCCAAAACTAAACAAAAACTCATAGAATTCAAAGAGCTATCAGGCGTTCACCATGTATTCCTTAACAAAACTCAATTTAGAAAACAATACAAACTCCTTGAAATATGTAGAATATAGTTTGTTACTCCCACGCTGAGAAATTATGTTATAAATACTTTCAAGCCGCTATCTTCTATTCTTCACGTTACGTCTCAATAATTCAGTAATGATCACGTGATTGTTATGGTTTTTCCTCGTTTTGTTGATTTGTAAGTCTTCCTTCTTATGTCCTATTCATTAACTGTAGTTATCTTGTGTATAAAGTTTCGTAAAATTTTAAGAGTGTAGTGAGCCCCCCTCGTCTCGCTATAATTATTCACGTACAAAATACCAATCTAGAAAGTAAATCTAATGAAGAGTATCCAAATCGACATTTTCCGTTTTCTTTCGTGATCAGTCCTTCGATTTTCCTAAACACACCCAAATTCTTAATTTTTACTCATCTTCCATCTTCCATCTCTGATGTTTATGGTTGCTAAGTTACTATAGTCGCATTGTCTTCTTGCCAAACGAGGCAAGTATCTGTTGGTCGATCCCTGTACTGTTCATTCTATGACTCCTCGAATTCAACATGGCGCGTGAACTCCGACTACGGAGTACAATCAAAACAATCGACTACGTCAGTCATCTACAGTCTTAACGTACGAGTTATAGTAAGTAACATTTATCATTTACATCCAATTTGATTATCACTCTATCTCCTAGGTCTTATTATGGTTAGTACTGTTATTAGACCAGGAGAGGTTACTAGCGAGTCACTCATGTCTGTGTCAAGTATTCAGTGCTCGACAAGTCCCCCCTAAAACTACCATCGATAGTTCGTAGCGTTCGCTACAAGAGTTTCAGATTAGACTTCGGTCGATGCAAGATCAGAGAATATGAATCTACTCTGTCTTGGATGATAGCTGACAATAAGCAAACACCGTCTGATCTATAAGCGTCATAAGATCGATTATAATAGCTTCGTACAATAAACATAAATTAGCCAAAGAAAGGGAGACAAAACACACAGGACAAAAGATGACGAATGCAGACAATTTATAGAGAAAAAGAAAAGCACGTCAGATACACATCACAAAGCGTCACACATAAGCAACATTGCACATGATCAGCACATGAGGTTGACATGATTAGACAAATAACAAGTGTTATAGTACAGACAGGTTACTACGGGTTCGAAAGATCCAAAAACGAAATAAAAACTCCAAAACTTCCAACAGCCTTCAGGCTTCCACAATCTACTACTTAAAAACGCAATCCACACAACATCTGATTTACAAGCGTCATAAAGTTACTTTTATATGATATTTACAATAGATAAAAATTAGCCAATCAAAGAGAGACAAACACACAAGACAAAAGATGAAGCAGGCAGATAAATATAGAGAAACAGAAAAGTACAGCACACACACGTGACAAGCCTAGATACGTTATTATTTGCGTTTATTTATCTGGTAGTTTTTTTCCATGAAGAAACGAGATGAAATAACTAAGCTAAAAAGACGTTGGGACACCCCAGTAAGTTAGAGATGGCAAGGATACTATAAAAAGGTCTCAGGAGACCCTTTTTCACAATGGTCTCATTACTAAGGGAAATCTCGGAAAGAAGGAGAACAAAAGAAGAAACAATAAATACACACTCGCGCACACAAAAAAGCAAGACTCAACAGAAGTGCTGTACTGCTTTATCCTATATCAAATAGATTATTATATCAAATTCCATGATTGTTTTATGATACCCAAAAAGTCAGTATTAACAAATTTCCTTTGTTCTCTATGTGGTTATCACAAAACGGAAATGCTGAACTGCGGACTTCACCAATTCTCACTTTGAAAGAGAGGAGCTCAAGTAAAGAGTGTGTCGGGTGGTTTTGAGTGAATCAATATCATAGTTTTGTTACTGTGTCAAATGCATTTGTGTATCTATCGTCAGGCGGAATTGTTAAGGAATTTTCTCAACACATGACGAGCCACTAGACGACAAAGAGATTTTGGAGAAAATAATGGGACTAGCGCTAATGCGCATGCTTTAATTAAGGTCATTCCCCACCCGCCTCTAGTCATCCACTCATCGACGACGAAATTTTCTTGATTTTCACGTCAACTAGATAACGAAGGAAATCTTTTCCTCTACATTTGCTGAGATGCTTAGCTTCTAATTTTTATAAGAAGCAATTACGTGATCAGCTGACGTCAGGGGGGAATACTGCAATTAGAAGGAGAATTTTTAGCACCTGAAAAAAAAACAACTAGCGGACGTTAGCTGCACACGAGCAAGATTTGTAATGGCGATCAAAGAATTCTTAATCGGAGTGCAGACTTTCACTATCAAATACTCTTGAGAGATATTATAGTACATAGATGTTTGCAATAGATTACCGAGGGGGAGGCGTTATGCCATGGCGATCAAAGAATAGCTTTTGATGGCAGGATTTGAAAAATGACAGAGAATAGTCGAAAAATATGTTATCGACAGTAAGTCTTAAGCCTTGAATGAGGAAGACCAACGCACTGCAATCTGACGTCTCATTTCTTCTACACTTGTTATTTTCCCTCCCAAGGAAATTTTCCAATACGTCAAGACTCAGTATCCATCCATAACTTAAAAAGAATGGGCAAATAATTTTGGTTTACAAATGGTAAAGTGGACATATTTGTCTGTCCACAAAATCTCTGACTATATATAAAAACCATCTAACTGGACCCACTAGGCAAAGACAAATGACGTAAATATAAATACAGGTTTTCAAGGAACAAAACACCAAAAACGTTAATAACTTGTTTGCCATGGAAACGCAGCTTTGTGAGAAAAGAGACAGAATCCATCCCGTATTGGAGGTCTGCTACAAAAATAATCGCAAAAGAATTGATTTTTTTCAGCCTGAAGCGGTTTTGAAAAACAAGATTTCTTGGTTCCATATCAGTCTTCCTCAATCGACCAATTGATGAGTCAGTCTGTCCGTGTCGTGCAATATCCCTAGCGTAGTCTTGACTAATGGAGTCCTTCTCGTTCCGCTATTTCGGCCTTAAGAGGTCTTTAACCCGTACCTCTTTCCAAAAAAAACAAAAACAATAGTAAGACAAGGCGCCCGCCCGCTCTCCTTCTGTGTGCTAAGTCAGTACAAGCTCCTCTAGCTTCTGCTTAAAATGAGATGTTGCCGGAGATACGCTCCTACCTGCTAGTGAAAGTCTGCGATAGCTCGCAATGTACTTGCTCTGCTTTTCAGTCTCTAAGTCGGAGGTTCCTCATGGGCGTTGCGACCGAAATTAAACCAGAAAAACGAGAATATAGGTTTCATTATACTTAGCTATAGCTTGTTTCTATAGTTTATACCTATAGTTTATATATTAAACTTTATATCTAAACTTTATATCTATGCTTTGCATCTAAACTTTATCTCGATATTCTGTATCTATACTTTCTATCTATACTTTAGATCTATACTTTATACCTATATTTTGTATCTATACTTTTCATCTAAACTTTATCTCAATATTTTGTATCTATACTTTCTATCTATACTTTAGATCTATAGTTTAGATCTATACTTTCTATCTATACTTTGTATGTATACTTTACATCTATACTTTCTATCTATACTTTACATCTATGCTTTCTATCTATACTTTCTATCTATACTTTAGATCTATAGTTTAGATCTATACTTTCTATCCATACTTTGTATTTTTACTTTATCTCTATACTTTCTATCTATACTTTACATCTATAGTTTATATCTGTACTTTATATCTAAACTTTATGTCTCTATTTGCTATCTATACTTTCCATCTATACTTTCTATCTATACTTTCTATTTATACTTCTAATATATGCTTTAAATCTATAATTTGTATCTACAATTCTTACGCTGCCAAGGGATTCTACTCAGTCACAAGCTCTCTTTAGGTACTCTACGCTGGATACCTAATTTGTCCATACATGGATTTGCCATAAGCTTACGACATGATGAGACACTCTGTATACAACAATTCAAATCATTACCTATGAAGGCCATAATTACTCTGACGTCACTTTTAGTTACAACTGGCTACAATTTATTAAACTTAAGACGCATATCTGCCTCGCTCCTTTACACTGGTGTAAAAATTTAACAACATTGCATCGTTGACCCAAGACGTATTGTCCTCTATAAAACGGGTTTTTTCAAGATCGAAGTAAGTGGAATGCATTCAAATGAATCGCTTATAATAAAGTTTAAATTTACCAGAATCAATGACAGGCTTTGTGCCACTTCTTAATTAAACAGTACTATCCCACATCATCTGCAACTGGATGATGTATGCTGCCACGGAGAGAGCTCATTGAATCTGTAATACATTTGTTAAATACGTAGGACATACATCTTAACATGTTCATCAGCTACCAGGAACGGGGGAACAGGGGGCAGAAGGGGCCCTGGCCTCCCCAAAGATTTGCCAAATCTCTTTTTTTCCCGTGACCACTTTTTAGCTTTATCAAAATTGAAATTGATTGCCACAGACATTCTGTCACATTCACAGCGAAATATGCATATTGAGACACACAACAGATTTTGCTTCTGCATACAGTGGAACGTGAAAAAGTAAATTTGAACCCAGCCTACTTGGCCCCCCAATCTGCTTTACCTTCCCCCGCCCCTGGCTACTGAACGCACCGAGGGAAGCAGAAGAGCAGAGAAAAATCACGAAATTCAATGATTTAAAAACGTGACTATCATCACTACCCTGAACCTTAAGTTGACATCTTTCATTCAAATATCACCGTGAAAAACAAACTCTGCACTTGCAATTTACACCTCGGAGGCGAAAGACCCTTCTTGACTTTATAACCTCATGTCTACCAGCATGCTACACCCAACACACGGAATTTGCCACTTCATTACGACCAAAACAAGAAAAAAATTGCATACTCACTGGTAAAATAATATGACACTGTGACAAGTGAGCTCTACTCCCAGTTCATTTTCACCGTAGAAAAATCGGCCGCGATTTCACTTCAGTTGATAGCGACTTCATGGCGTCCCAGAGTTGTACTGAAGCAAAAGAATTGGATATTAGCTAACAAACAAAGAAACTTTTGCTCACTTTATGTCATAGCCGTTTACATTGATTTCATAAATGCGCCCTTGCGGTTCAGTTTTCATGAATATCATTTGCTTAGGTGCCTAATAACCGGGGGACAGGGGAAGCCTTTTAATTTTTAGGCTTTGCTCTGTCCGCCAGCAGGTCATCAAATACCCAAACTTATTAAAAATTCTTCGTATAGTCAAGTATAAAACCACCTTTTCCCTTTCTTGAATGAAATAAATACTTGAAATGTCCAACAGAGCTACTATTGTATCAAACCAAGCCATTTCCGAGGCTTACAATCGAGCTTACATCTATCATTTGTAAGCTTGCTTTCTGTTACTGCCAAGGGAAGAAACTCGGGTTAGATTATCCCTTCGTTTCACAAGCACCTAGAACCAGTATGTTGCACCACGACGAAATTTAAAGAAACGTGTTTATAAAGAAGAACGTTTTCAGTTTATTCAGAAATAAATTATCAACATTACATAATTATCTTGTGCAAAATTGTTTGCTTTTCAAAATTTAGTCCGCATTGCTCTCTAGTACGTTCGATTTCTTTACAATTCTAAGACATCCGACACTCCAGTTTATTTTGACCCCCGTTCATTGAATGTTAGAAAAATGTGACATCATTCAGTTTAACAGGCATCTATAATGTACTGTTCACACCGTGTTTTAAGAGGCAGCTGAAAATCCAACTGTACAGATAATAGAGAACTAACTTCAAATGGATTGGGTTAGAAGAATGTTAAGGTCGTCTGAAATAAACTAGAGGAAATTAACAGAAAATTATGGTCTCCACCCAAAGAAAATAGGTAAAACCATTGTATAAAGCCTTTAAACGTACATAGCGCAATTATAACGCCACAGCAGGTGATTCTATTTAAGTCAAATTTTCTCGCAAATATAATTTAACTTGTTTGTCTCCATTTTTCAGAAAGCTATTCAGCCGAGAGTTGTAAGACCTATATGGGCTAGGATTAAAGCTAGCCTACTCTGCCCCTCATCCTAGGATATAAAGCCTTGGCCACAGTCATTCTCATGCGGGTGCTCGCGAGGAGCCTTCGTTTGCCATTGCTATGTCCATGTCCGCCACGCACCCATATTGCATGCCCTTTATAGCACTTGTCCACATGCATGCATGCCCTTTATAGCACTTGTCCACAGGCATGCATGCCCTCTATTGCACATATCCACAGGCATGCATGCTCTCTGTTGTACATGCCTCCAATATCGAACTTTCAAGAATGAGAAAAATATAGTTTACATTGTACATATATCAAACTTTATTTGACTCATCGCAAGCACAAGTACAGTGGATGTTATGCAGTGCTCTCATCACTTACAGCTAAAAGTATCTGCCAGTTGCATTTGTGTTGCTGAGTTCTATTACGATTGGCACTGGTAACCGATTGAGTGCATTTCGTGGATGGTTCTTCGTTTCTTCTTTCATATAACTTATGTGGTTTCAATGGCAAATGGTTCAGATGATCTGTGATGAGCAGACCAGCGGCGTGCGTGTAGAGAAAGCTAGGGTATAGCTGCCGCCAGGCCCGGCTTCCAAACTGAATATGAAGTCCCTGCCCATCCACTGTTCGCAGTCCACGTAGGTCTTCATTGTGTGATCAGGGCAAGATCTTCCACCAAACATGTAGTTCGTACCAGGTGTTCCGAGAGTAAGAACGGGATAAGAAGTCAATAAACTGGAGAAATAAGGAAAAGAGAAAATTCCGTAAAAGCTCATAAAGCGAAAGGAAATGGAACAAAAAATCCTAATATGATACAGCAAGCCCACGGGTGGGAAAGAAGAAAGCGTTAACGTAGGAAGAGAGAGACGAGGAGACGTTTACAGAGTTGGAGAAAGTTCAAGAGAAGGTAAATGCTGAAGAGAATGAGAAACTTAAGGGGTAACAGAAAGAGGGGGCCGTTAGGAAGGAGGTTGAGAAGCAAACGATAAAGATGGTTAAGAACGAGAGACAGACAGTTAATGTAATAATAGCGGAGGTGAACCATAAAGAAGAGATAGAAGAAGTGACGTTTAGAGAGAAGTTGAAGAAGGAGTAAGTGGTGAGGTTGGAGATTACACTCGAGAAGGTTAACGAGGAGGAGGATGAGGAGAAGAAACGTACGGTGGAGGAGGAACCGGTTAAGAAGGAGGGATAAGTGGAGAAAGTTGAGGAGGAGGAATACATGGGTAAAAAGGAGTTAAGAAGGAGGAGAAGGTTGCAGAGGAAGAGAACTTAAAGGAAGCGGAGAAAGGGTGCTGACAAAGGAAATTGGGAAGGAGAAGGCAAGAAAGAGGAGGACATGGAAGAAAAATGTAAGAAGGGGGCAAGAAAAGTGGCCAAAGGAAACGAGACTGAATAGAAGGACAAGTTAAGGCCGAGACGAGCGAGGAACAGAAACGTTGAGGACAGCAAGGAAAAGCTGGAAAAGATGAACGATGAGAAAGAAGATATAGTAAAGAAGGAACAGAAAGAGTTAAAAAAGAAGAGAAAGGTATAGTGAAGGGTATAGATTGACGTAAAGGGGAGATAAAGGTGGAGTAAAAGGAGAATAGGGATAAGGAGAAGTAGAAAAAGAAGGCTACGCAGGTGAAAGATATGCTAAAGGGGCAGAAAAAAAGGTAAGGAGGGGAAGAAAGCTAAGGAGGAGCAGGAGGAGAGGGAGAAATTAAAGAGGCGAAAGCGAAGGTCAAGGAGGCGAGGAAGGTAATTAGAAGTGGATCAAATTAAACAGGCGGGGAAAGAGGAGCGGGTTACGGAACACAAGAAAGTAAGGTTGTGACAGGGGAGAAACAGCCTATGGTTCAGTCAATACGCTCTTCCTTAGGGACATCATAGTTTCTCAGGGAAAAACTCGTTGAAATCTACCTTAATTGTAGCTTTGACAACAGATAGTAATCACGGAAAGTGTATTCAACGTCAATTTGCTAAAACTCTTGAACCTCAAATCTATCAAATACAATATTACAATGCAATTCGACAAAAACAACAAAAAAATTCATGACGTTTTACTCACATCACAATATTCAAAAACATTGTCGTTTGGCTACCTAAGGTCGCATCGTGAGGACATAAGTTCTAAGAACAAGACAAAACTTTGGGGATGCCCCAAGAAGGAACGTTTTATCTACTCCTTACTACAAGGACATGTCAACAACTATCTAACACCAAGACATAGTCGACACTACATAAACAAGTAGTTCCTTTCCACTAATACTTCCCAGCTAAATTTGGTCACTCTTCTGTGCTTAATAGTGAGAAAAAAAAACATGATGGTCGACCTCTGTAGAACGCAACACGCATATGCTGCCACTACATTTAATGTAGGTGTGGTGGCGATTGCTAACGCTGTAAAGTGTTGACCACTTACCCAAGCATTACTGGCATTTATCTGCATTCAGTTCTAGAGGGATTAGAAACAGCAAGTAGGATGAATACTTTTCGTCAATTTCTTAAAATTGGGAACGGTTATAAAAAAACAACTCTCGATTGAACTGTAAAATGGAGGGGTTGATTAAAGAATGGCACAGTGACATAATCACAAAGTTTTTAAAATTTAGCAATCAGCCAAGCATTTTACTATGTAGATTTGAGCAGCTGTTAGCATATTCTTACTTTATCCGTTTCTCAAATTTCCAGTTAAAATAACTTTGGATGGAAATATGAGATTATCACTACAATATTTACTAACCCACGAACTTAAAGAAGACGACGAGATGGTAAATAAATGCAGGGGTTTAAATGTCTATCAAGCACCTTGAAATTGCCAGAGTTCAAAGTTCTCAAAAAATGAAATTTAACCCGCTTCCCACAACATTAAGCACAGAAGAGTAGTTTCTACTGCGAGCATACTTTACATGGGATTTCATGCCAAGGGCAGATTTTCTGCAACGAGTCTTCAGTGCCAGGATCCCTTAAATTGACCGGATTCCTACAAATGAATCCAGTACGCTCTGGCTTAGTTTGTTCCTAAAAGATCTGGGTTAAGAAAAACACATTACTGAAGTGGTGACTTGACAAATTCACTTGTAAGTAACCAATTTCTTACTACATTACAGTGGCAACTAAAACATTAAGGGGCTGTAAACAACACAGCGCGTTCAATACTTGATAAACTGCTAGTAACGGCTATTTGGATCAGCAAAAGGTCCCAGGAAGCACAGGGTGTCCCTCGATGTTTGCGTCAGAGATTTGTATTTATAGAAAGAACCCAGTTAGAGCAAAACAGTTAAAATTTTGATTTTTAGAACATCGTTGTCACACTAAAGTGCTCTTTCAGAGGAATCAGCTACAAGGATGTATGAAGATGCGTGTCTAATTTTACTACTTGGGTAATAGCAGAGAAATATCTTGAAAAGCAACGTAATCTAATATCTTGTCCCTTCATCCTGTTACGAATAGGGCTTCTGGTTAGTATATACACAGGGACTCGACATTCAAATTGCCTACAAACTTCTAACCCTTACTTTCACTTTGTAACCTCATGAACCCATACAACGAGGCACTAGGACTGAAGGCTACCGATTATAATATAGACACGTATGGCAAAGCAAAAGGAACGGTCATCAACGACCAATGGTGTGAATTACTGGAACCTCAAATGCAATGAGACATAGTTGCACCCATAGCTTCTAACTTATACGTATCCTGCTTATCTCGATATAAATACAATACTATCTACGTATCCGCCAACTCGGTGGCCATTGATTTTAGTCACAGTTGAACCAACTGTAAATATCTAACATAAAATGAAGTCAACTTCACAATGCAAAGGGTGTCGTGTAATAAAATAAACCTATAATTGTATCCAAAAATAGCAATGTCGCACAAAGAATCTACAAAGTCGCTACGTAAAAAGTTAACATTTGGTCAAATCCGTACATTTTCATTTGTCAAGTGTAAACTGAATGAGGTGAAGCAGAAACTTATGCAGTCTTCAATTTGATATCGTCTATTTTACAAAACATTTCTTTAGCCACTAAAGACCGTCTTTCTCAATTACACGTTTTGCTATACAACCAATCACAAGTTGAATCTTCCTTGCAAGGGGCAGGGGGCAGTTAACCTGACTGTGCAAACGTACAAGCTGAAATTCGACAAGGAGAGAATCGCATGGATTTATCACGTGCAGGACAGCACAGAGACACAAGTCGGGCATTAAATCTAGTCGATGTCGAACCGCGAGTGAACAACATGTCACTCCGTATATCTACCACATGTGCCATATACAAATCGTACTATATGTATAATCTACCCCAGCTTTCACCCCCCCTCCCCAACCAAAACAATTATATAAAAGTACAGAGACTAAATTTATCAAAGTATTAAGAATCTGTGATCAGATTCACTTGATTCTGTTCATTCTCGCCTGTCCTTTTTCTTGCTATTTCATGCCCCGACCCCTACTCTTTCTATACTCGACAATAAGTATCAAAGGGTGTTACTCAGCACTGCCTTTTAGCCCCTTTTTGTATACTTGGACACCAAAGGTTTGTGAGTGTAGTAAAACAGAACTATCTCAGCAGAGCACAGTTACTGACGCTTCTCTTTACACATTATCTGAGGAATAAATTTACCTTTTAAAATTATGGGATAAGAGGTGAGCATCTGAAATCATTGGGGGTCTCACTATCAAAGGCTCCTAATGAGCAATGGATCCGGTATCAAAACTACCCTAAAAAACAGTAAAATAAAAGGGGGTCAGGGCATGTAAAAACGACCTTCTTTTATCTGGAATAACAGGTGAGGTCCATCTAAAGCTCTTGATCTACACACAAGCGGGAAAACTCGTAAAGCTTGAAACCAGAAACTGTGATTCGGGTCCCTCCTATTTTATTATATTTTTACGTTTATATTGTTATTTTATTATGTTGTTAAGTTTCAAAAAGTAATGTTTCAATTGGATA
>JAAAKL020013383.1:0-12497 GCA_010016065.2 Carybdea cf. marsupialis auct. non (Linnaeus, 1758)
TGACTACACTACTCTGACCATGAATAAGTAATGCCGACCTCGTCCTACAAGCACCCTTAAACATGTCAACAGAAATTATTTCAGTGCATTCACCTTCAAACACTATTTCTGTTATTAAGGGGTAGAGGTAAAATATCACGCAAGTATCAATTATCTTATCCATACCATGGACGTAGATTCTGGGGGACAGGGGGACTCGCCCCCCTCACTTTTCAGGATGGAGTAACAATAGCTGCTATATAGTTTTGGGACCAGAAATGTCAAATTGTTCATGTTTAATCTCCCCCTCCCCCCGCATTCTTACACGAATCTACACCCATGATCCATACCAGTGATTTTTTGTCACATTCCTTTATTTTGTGATTTCAGTCTATTAAATCTAGGCGTTTTCGTTCCTTCATTGTAATGCGCATGCACAAAGCTTAGAATTGTTATGTTCGTTTAAAGTATGATGATGAACTGCTCTTGAAGGAGCCGACCGAAACGTTTCGGTCACTCTACATTCAGATTGGGTCTTCTTATGTGTTCTATTTTCAAGTTATGTCGCACTAAGAACCTACTATAAGTTTGAATTATGGATAGCAAATATCCTGAGGGGAAAATCATTGAAAGTAAGAAGTGATTTGAATAGTGGAGGTTCGAATTAGAGGCAGTTAACCGTGAGAATTGATGAAGGGCTTTCAAGGTGCCATGGGATTTGGTCGAAATATGCGAATTTGGAGATGTCATGACAGAACGTCCACTGTACCTTGCTAAGAAATCAATAAGCTTAGCAACTGAAGCACCAGCAAACAATCAAACCAAGGCACTATTCAACCTATGAAGAAAGTAAATAAATATCTAAGTAAAATGCAGTGGCGGTTTTAGGGGGAGGCCGCGAGGGCCATGGCCCGAGGCCCCGCACCTCCAGGGGCCCCGGTTTTAAATGCTAAGAAGATAGTATGTGTTTAACTGCCCATATTAGTCTGGTGAGAGTAAGTGATAACTTGAAACTTTACCAAATGAAGGCAATACAGTATCTCCGGAACTTCTGCAGGACGATAATGCCTGAACTCTATTGAAATATATTGAAATACATGTCGTCATAGGGCCCCGCAAACGTTTTTCGGCCCAGGACCCCGCGCCCTCCAAACCCGTCACTGTTAGAGTGATTGTAAACCGCCAGCCTGCAAGGCAATGATTCCTTGAATTTTGTTGTACATCTATTCCTGCTCCATTTTGGTTGAGTTCTAAGACTCTTTCTTTGCTCTTACAGCAGAAAATAAGTTGGATGGGTGAGTGGTTTCCATAAGATTGCCCAGTTACTCTCCAATTCAGAATAATAAGGATGGCTTGATTAACAGAGTTGGATGAAAAATTTCCTGATGAAAAATTATAGGAGAGAATGGAATAAATGGGGTGGGGAAAATTCTGCCTCTAGTAATTTGCAGAACGTGATCCCGTTATGACCTGATACAAGTGTAGTGGCTCAACCCCTAAACATAGCAACCAGTTCTACGTGGGGTTATCTAGGGCAACAACCTGCGTCGTCACTATCGTAGGATTGGAAATTTCCATTTCATTACATCATTTAGTTCCATTCATTGTAAATAAATAAATAATATCTTTCTTTCTTATAAGAGATTCAGATTGGCATTTTATACAAAAAAACAAAAAAAACAAAAAAACTAGACAAAACATACTCTTTAGTATCAAAGTCTTAAAAATCAAGTTGGTGAGTAATTCTTCTGTAGTGAGATCTTGTTTATTTAAAAACAATTTGTATAGTGTCTAAGAACGACTAGACATATAATCGGTGACCCCGACGTGATCAAACACTTTATGGAAAGTTGCTCTTATAATTGTGCTGTGCTGTCAAGGAATTTGAACCTTCCTACTTGTGGAAAATTTTACTTTTTGGATTTCTCTCCGCGAATATTGTTTCGTCCCGATTGCTGTTGTGTTGCTATTACATTCGATTATCTGAAGGGGACGCATTGTTAGCCACGTCTGGTAGATCGAATTCCATTCATTCGCCATCCTCACATTCCATCCAGTATGTTTGTTTTCATTATCTCTCATGCACTCACCAAAGGCAATTCTCACATAATCAACTTGACATCGCTTTTCATTTTCATTTACACATGGCCAACCCAACCAACTCACTACCATTCTCCTCAACTCCTTCCTTCAAGTCAGCCTTAAACTTCCGCCGCTCATCCTACTCAATGGACGTGCAAGTGAGTCCAATCTCTGGTCCAATAAAGTCAAATGAAATAGATCTGTTTCATGCGTCGAAGAGAAACAAGTGATCACGAACATGGTCCGATAAACGTCCTGCATGGCTGCAACTATTCACAAATTCAACAGCCGATGATCAACAGTCAATGATATCTTGAAATCCCCGGATGTGAAATAGGAATGTAGGGTCAAAGCAAAAGGGCCATTGTCATGCATTTTTCGTATAATTACCATCAACAGTTAAGTAACTTGATTCTTCCTTGTCATCAAGGGAGTTTTTTTCCTGGCCCCTCAATTACGTTGTGATTTTGAAGCTTAGAATGATGTTTTTACGGAATAATGCTAAGAACATACCATGGTACGTTGAAGCAGAGTAGAGTGATTTTCTAACTTAATGATATCACAGTAGAAGCAGACCTCGACGTTGCAGATCCATTACCCTTGTGTTAGGAGTCACCTACTCTCACCATTCCTTCATACTGCCTCCAAAGTTCTCTACTACTCTACGAGCCTTCTGTTGACTGCCAGAGGCGTCGCTGCTAACTTCCTTTGATGGCTGTTCTCATCATAGTCCTGTTTGCATAAATAATGTTTCTGATACAAATCTTAGTTGACTTTCAAACAATAGGAGCTTTCTGTGTTGATAGATGGTTCTGCCTTGCTGAGGTGGACATTGGAAAAAAGTAGGTTATGGAGTTAACCTAAATCATTCCGAAATCGCATGCTGCAATGTTACGGGTGTGGTAAATAAATATTGATCTGTTGTCATAGAATTAAACGCTATTGGTAATATTAGGCCACAAGTAACAGTTGAATTTACATACTAAAGTTCACATTCATTAAGTCCTTCCCTTCCTTAGTGTTCTTGCAACCATGCTGACAACAGCTGGTGTCGTCAAGGAATGCAGAGATTCAATGCTTCACTATTCAATGACAATGTTTGCAGCTGCTTTCACCTCAGCACACCTACAATATCAATAGAACTCTGCTGTCTGGGGGATGTACCTGATGCATTGTAACATTCTTCAAATTTATAAACACCATCAACAAAGGCTTTGTAAGATCAACTTTCTATATTTTTACTTTACTCACATAGTTTGTGATTCAGGAAAACATCTGTCAATATTTAATCACCACTTTCCTCCACAGATGATTCAGTCAGTAACGGTTTTAGCAGTTGGCCAACCCGGCTATGGCCAAGCGCCCCACATTTCAGTGACACCCATAAAGGTATATGTGTCCGCATATTATAACGTGGAGGTGAGGGGAAAATTGTAAACTAAACCCACTGGAGGAAAGGGCGTCTTGTAGTGCATGGAGTTAAAGGGACCCGTCGACCTTATAGGCTCAGGGTCCTTGCCCTTCAAAGTCACAAATTTAGTATTTCAATTAGTGGCATGACTACAGGGGAACTGGGAGTTGTGTCATCTAAATCTCTGCAAAGTCAATTTCGTAATTTTGACAATTTTGATCAAAATCTTAGTTTGTCTTAAGGATAGGTTTCCGGTAGTTTGGGGTCGTGGATCTTGCCAGTATGACTTGAACTTGTTGTTATTGCAAGTGAGAGATGTATGTGAAGCGAATGCAAGAAACAATTGCATAGAAGTTTTCATATTCCTCTTGTGTTAGATAGACTTAGTAATATCTGTGACTGCAATTTCAAAAACTGCCATCGCTTCAAAATTTGCAGTGGTTTCGTGGTAAAGTTTTCACCTCAAGTCTAAAGTTGGAGAAGGCTAGCATTGCACTTGCTTTCTACGCAAGTATAACATTGTATTTCAATTTTATGGCGAGAATTTTAGTCTATGGTACCAGCTTAAAACTTTGAATAAAACCCCCGGTCACAAGAAAGTATAGCTACTTAGGGGGCATTCGGTATATCTATTAAGGATACGTATATATTTACATAAATTATTTGCACAGAGAATAAATGCTTGGTATGGACGTAAACATCTCATAGTAAGAAAATGAGCAAATGGGCGACCAGATTAGCAATTCGTTTCGTCGCCCAATACACGTTTGTGGTGAAGTTCAAGACTCAAAATTGTTTTTTTGGCTCAAAAGTCGCAAAAAAGGTGGCAAACAATGAAATTTTGGTCACCACTTCGACAACGATAACTCCAAATTCGGCGCTCAATTTGGTAACATTTCCACAGACAATGTCCTAAAGGTGGGATACGGGAACGTAAACGACTTCCTTGTCATAAAGTATGAAATGTGGCATCCAATACCTGAGGCTATTTACAACAGGCATCATTTGCGGAACATTTGTAAACTCTTTACAATAATGAAGTGTGATGTGTAGACAGCTACAAGCAATAGGAAGATATTACCTTTGATATCCCCTTCAACAAGTTCCCCAAAACGCTTTAAAAGAAGGGTTTTACAGCCACCTGTACCACTAATAGATTTATGAGTAATATACCGGAAAGCAAAAATACCATTTGAAAGCTCATATTTAGGACCAGGGCATTGTTGCGATAGTTTTATCGGAAAAAAGGGAAATGACTCACTTCTCTCTTCTTAGGTCTGTCGATTCTGCCCTCATTTCTTCAGATAACATTGTTACCAATACAGTAAGCAGTTGATATACGTCTCACGTATATCAATATTTCTTTTTGTCATTGATTACTATGATTTCTCATTGTTTCCAAGCTAAAAATCACAATCCAGCCAAAACAGCGACCCCAGGGCAGCAAGATCCTAAAGAGACTCGACATCAAAAAGTTAAAGCATGAAGAAACAAAAGCTGTACTAGTCAGTGACCTAGAACAACAGCTGTCCCAGATTGATGTCAATTTAGAAGATGTGGATACCAACTGGACCATCTTCAAGGATGCAGTGCTCTTCACAGCACTAAATGTACTCGGCACAAACATCAGAAAGCAACCGCATTGGCTTGATGAGAATAATGGTAACATCAAGGACCTGCTAGAAGAAAAATACATGAGCCACAGAGCTTACCAAAATGATCCTCTATCAAGTTCCAAGAAAGCTGCTTTTGCAAGGGCCCGTTTCAAAATACAAGTTATTCTTAGGAAGATGCAAGAGACCTGGCTAAGCAAAAAAGCAGAAGAGATTGAGAAATGCGCGGAGAGAAGAGACTCAAAGAGATTTAAGTCCGCAGTGACAGCCTTATATGTTCCCGCAGAAATCTGGAATGTCCCAGCTACTAAGTGCTAATGGAAACACACTGTTAACTGAAATGACAGATATACCGGAGCAATGGGCTGAACAATGCTGTTCTCAATAAGTCATCTTCAATAAATGATGAACCTATTTAATGACTTCCTCAAATACCCATAAATTACTTCTTGGCAGAGAGACCCTCCCCAGACGAAACCGTAAAAGCCATCAGACAGCTTTCAGAGGGTAAAGCCTCAGGTTCAGATGAAATTCCAGCAGAACTGTATAAACATGGAGGACCTACATTAGTAAAGAAGTTGACTGAGCTCTTTCACTCCATATGGGATACACTGAAGTAATACCATAGGAGCTGAAGGACGCCCTCATGAAGCACCTGTACAAGAAGGAAACTTACTCGTGTGTGACAATCATCGTGGTATTTCACTCCTCTGTATTGCTGGAAAGATCCTAGCTCGCATAATGCTTAACTGACTCTCCAACCACCTGGATTTACCTGAAGGTCAATGTAGCTTTTGTCAAGGTAGAGAAACAGTCGACATGATCTTCGCTGCAAGGTAGCTGCAAGAAAAGTGCCAGGAACAGCACCGCAACCTGTACACAGTATTCGTCGACCAGAACAAAGCCTTTGATATCGTCACTCGTGAAGGGCTCTGGAAGATCATAGCCAAGTTTGGCAGCCCTGAAATATTTGTAAGAATCGTGCAGCAGCTTCATGACGGCATAATGGTGAAATTAATAGATGGAGGAGAACCCTTTCTAGTTATCAACGGTGTGAAACAAGGATGTGAGCTGGCGCCCACCTTATTCAGCATGATGTTCTCTGCTATGCTGTCAGATGTATTTTGAGATGATGTGGAAGGTACTATATACCTAAGATACCGCAGTGATGGAAACCTTGTTAATCCCAGAAGGTTGCTGGTAAAGACCAAAGTGCAGGAAACCTATCTTTAAAACTTCCTGTTCGCTGATGATTGTGCTCTGAATTCCTGTAGTGAAGAAGACAGGAAACACAACATGGACCAATTCTCCACTGCCTGTGACAACTTAGGACTCACCATCAGCACAAAGAAAACGGAGGTCATGCACCATCCTGCACCGAACGCTCCTTATATAGAACCAGACATCTTGGTAAATGGTCAGAGACTTGCTGTGGTAGAGAAATTTGCATTAACTTGGCTGTACGATTTCTACACCTCCGAATATTGATATTGAAGTAAACTGCAGGGTAGCAAAGGCTAGTTCTGCTTTTGACAGACTTAGGAAACAAGTCTGGAGGGGCATCAGTGAGGGGACAAGGATCAAAGTTTATAAAGCAGTTGTCATTCCAACGCTACGATATGCTTGTGAGACCTGGACTGTTTACAGTAGACATGCAAGGCAACTAAACCACTTTCACATGACCAGCCTGCGCAGAATTTCCCGAATTCGCTGGCAAGACAAAGTTCAAAATACAGAGATTCTGACTAGAGACAAACTCACAAGTTTCCATACACTACTTAAGAAGGCTCAGATTCAGTGGTCTGGTCATGTTAAGAGAATGCCTGACAGCAGGATACCAAGACAAATATTCTATGGCAATCTCACAGAGGGTAAACGTTCCAGTGGTAGCCAGAAATGAGGTTCAGGGACACTTTAAAGTCTTCGCTAAAGTGCTTTGGTATTGAACCAGATAAATGGAAAGGCCTGTCAGAGAATCGCAGGAACTGGCGCACTCTAATCACTGAGAGGAGTCGGAAATATGAGCAGGGTCTAATTGCTGATGCCCATATGAAAAGAGAAGCCCGAAAAGCAAGAGCAGAGAGGCACAGCGGTACTTACAACTACCCATCAGTGCTCTAGCTGTGGACGCATGTTCCGTGCTAAGATAGGATTGTTTAGCCATATGCGCACCCACCGAAAACAGAACTAGATGTCAAAGTCATCTTCGAGCATGAATGACGAACAACAACTATAATTGGAGTAAACTTTACCTATCGAGTCACTTCGAAGAGAACGATGGTAAAGGAGGAGCTAAGAGCGCAAAGTTTCCTCGGTACTTATTCACCTTCAAACAATAACTAGAAGTATTTGTACTTGGACGTACAGTAGCGTACATGACATAGCTATGACGTGGAAAGGTTGAATCCTAGGAAAACCTACAGGATACTTAGAATATGATGCGGGGATACATAGTAGGTTATGTAGAATAAGCTTCTGAGTTATTTAGCATCGATATATATCATATAGATTATAACCCTAAGGTGTGTTTACTAGTAGAATTACCCCGAGTTACCAAGATTAAAAAGATAGTGTTTATATATGGTTATGTACTATGCATCTGTGAATGTAAGTGAGTGAACTTTGGTTACAATTTGCAAGGGAAATTGCCAAAGTTATCAGCCACGTCAACACATCCACTCGCCGACATGCTTGATACTGCCTTGCACTTGGCAGAAGCTGTCTTCCAAGATATATTGTACTTTCCTTGGGTGGTACGTTGAGTAGAAATGGTGATTAGTAGCCATTGTCTGTTGGATGAGTAATATTTGATGGTTTTTAGCTGAGAATGGGCCACAATGCATTTGAAGTGATACAATACGGATTTGTTGAATATTACTGTCGAGTTTATCATATGGCCTTTGATGATCAAAGTCATTTAAATGCTTCTGTATGCAGACATACTTCACTTCAGATCTGAACTCTCTCCATATCAACCTCACTCAACTCATTTGCTTTATACTTCTAGATGTAGCTATATGCAAGCTTATGTTCAGATCTGAACTGTCTCCATATCAACCTCACTCAACTCATTTGCTTTATACTTCTAGATGTAGCTATAAGCAAGATTATGTTCAGATCTAACTGTCTACGTATCAACCTCACTCACCTTTTATTGTTTTATACTTTTGGGTGTAACCATATCTTGCAATTCGTTCATAGAAGCTGACGTAGATTCTTAGCATAAACGTGCTACGTGCCAGGCCATATAAAAGTCACTTGCAGTTGTTACATACCTGGAGTTAAGTGACTTCCTGAAGTTGTTTACTAATTTTTGTGATGTGCATAGTAATGGTGAATCATGAGTTGTCTTATATTTAACTTGCTTACATTGAAAGAAATATAGTAACGTCGTAGACAGAAAAAACATGTAAATTAGGGAGTGTTAATATACTATTGATCTTCTGAATTCAGTACAATCTTATTCGATTTAGTTAAGTTACGTTTGGTTACTGTATACATTGAAAGATGGAGCGTTGTGGTGGTATTGTCATAATTGTGGAATAGTTTAAAAATTAGCTTGGAATACAGTTAAAGGAATGGTGTTGTAGATCGTCGTTCTCTCATACACGTACTACATACTGACTACATACGAAATCACCTTAAAAACTTTTTTTACCTATCGTTTAGATTTTTAGCAAAATCACTTAATTTGGTAATTGTTTATGAAATAAAAGTGCATAAAAGATAATAAAATAATAAGAGTGAAGATAAAAGATAATAAGCTAATAAGAGCGAAAATAAAAGATAATAAGATAATAAGAGTGCCTAAGAGATTTAATCAAGTCATCTAAGGGTATCTGGTACAATACAAGTACGTTGATGTTAATTTTCCTGGTTATATATAATTGGAAAAAGACTTGATAAGAAGAGTCGATTGCCAAGGGATACTGGAAATCTATTGCTTTGACGTTGATTCTTACCTTTTGGCATATGAGAGTGTCTTCGTGCGATATCAATGTCAGATTTCGGCATCACTTTATGGTGATTTGATGCTACTTAGATAAACTACACAGAGATCTACGCAAGTGAAGTCATCGGATAAGTTTGCTACGTTAAGAAATAGTAGAAACGATAGGAAGGTTCTGAAAGTAAACTCACAGTCTGAAACCTCTGAATATATAGCAGTGTTTCTTAATGTAGGACTTCAATCTAGTCTCGTTTGTATTTCCAGGATTAAATCACAGGAATTCCATAGATATACTAAGGTCCTGAACTCAAATATCCCCGGTTCACAGGACGATGCCGTGAATACGGCTTAGTGCTCTAGGGATGGTGCTAATAAATTACCTCCCCAATGACTCCGTTTTGGATAACGTAGACATAATAGGCTTAGCTGAACTCAAAGAGCATTTATAATTGATTCCCAGTTTCACCAAACGACCTCCAGAGAGACTAGACTTACTAAAGCTATCGAGATGGTGACCAGTGACTGATCCGAGTATATCTTTTTTTATAAATTGCCTTTCACCTGGAGGCTCTGTCACAGACTGTGACTTTCAGAGAACCCTGAATAATTTATAAATAAACTTTGACGATTGCATTTGCTTTCTGGTACAATATAGAAGATCGCATTTAGTAGGCAGATTGAGGTTGGCCAAGCTTTTCGCAAGACTATGTTCGAAATGCGTCTTTTGAAGTAGACGGCAATTTCCCTTTTCCATAACACTCTCTCTCCACCTAGTGATGTAGTTGAAGGAGTATGTTGGCCATTCTTTCTATCGGCAAAATCTGGTCTGTATATACTCACATATATACTGTCTGTTCTGCTGACTCTCATCAATTGCCATAGGTCACTGATGTAAATCTGTGTCTGCCTGCCAATAACTGTCTTGGTTTTGATTTTTTTCATGTTAGTGCCAATCCTATTTTCGCCATCACAAGTCCCAAGAACACTAAGTACTGATTATTGTTAATAAAAAAGTACATGTATCCAGAGTTTCCGCTCTTTTTAATGGAGTTTCATGTTATGTCTTCCCTACCCAGGTTATACTCATTATCATATAGTAACAGTGTATCCAACTGCATTCATTCTTTTAGCGACAATAGATGTCATAGCACTATGTTCACAATTATAAGCATACAGGTGATATATTTTACGGAGGGCGGAGACCAATTTCTTCCACCCCTTTCTAAAAGATTGCCTAGCTCAAAAAAGTATATTTACAAAGTTTTGTATGCAGCCTAATCATCTCACACTCCGATAAGTTATATTTAATGAACTTTACGTTTTGTTTAGCGGTAATTATCGAACCTCTTCATCAGTATTAGCATCTTTTTGACATGAAGTTACTGACATCAAACAAAAATAATATTTAACATGTATGCTTAGTTCAAACTCCTACAGCCTTTCAGTAATATGAAGTTGGAGGATTTAGAGCCCGGTCCAGAATGACGTTTGCGGCAACGTTTGACTTCATGTATTTCAATGCGGTTGTATCAAGATCGTGCAGTGGAGGGGCTGAGGTTACCGGTTCTAGTTTCGAATTTTACGGTTACTTTGATTAAATTTTTATGTGCATATGCATATTTTTTCTGGCATCAAAACGCGGGATCCCATGAACGTAGAGGACCCTGGCTCATGTCCTAGCTGGTACATCCCTGACACCGCCATACGCGAGTTCCGCAGAAGGCTCTTTTGCCAAACTATCATAATCTTAGATGTCTTGGCTTGCCACGAGGACCAGGAAAACCTTGAAGATAGCAGAGCACGCACACAAGAAAAAACATAGTCTACACATCAGTCGATAGGTCATAATGAGTATATTACGAATATGAAATAAATTATCGGGGAGTAACTAGGTATACTATCAACCGCCGGCAAACATCAGCTACAAAATTCTGCAATTTAAATATGAAAACAGAAGTGGAAACACTTACTTAGTACTGAGTGAGCATGTGATTCCCAATACCAAGCTCTGAATTCCTTTACAACTATATTTATATTGAGGAAGGTAGTAAAATTACAATTCGTGGCGAAGCAGACAAAATTTCACTGCGATCGTTCTTGTCCAAGGAAATGGTGCGTCAGTATCTTGTGACGTCAGAAGATGTCTCTGCGGAACTATGCTATAGGGTCCCATAGTCCGTACTGATGAGAATTGCAAATACAAGTGCCTACAGCATACGCAGGAAGAGTGGGGCACGGTACAATTACTTCTGCTAGTTAGCCTTGTTCTGAAGGCTTATTAACAGCCAGTTGGGGTAGCAATGAACCAGAGCCACGAATGATGGCTGATATTTCAATGCAGATAGATTTTTAATTCGTTTTACTTTTAAATGGAATCACGAGTCACGAATTATTTTTAGATATCCTGACTAATATCCAGTGACTTTTCATCTCGGGCACAGATATCATGGTTTAGAAAAAACTAGATGCTGAGAGTGTTTCTCAGGCCAGTAACGAAATCGTGCCCAAAAGTTGTATGCTCCTTGCAAGTAGCGAACTATTGACATAATTTTGGTGTAACTAATGGCTATGCTCTGTTAAAACGATGGCATGATTACTTGTTTCACCTCATCATATCATATTTGTGCAGAGAAACACATCGTAAAATTATGGATATCTTAAAAATTCCATAAATATAAGTTATAGTCTATTAGACAAAATTACTTGTTCGGCGCCTTCGGGTTCAAATTTTTGTTGTATGTAGAATACAGAGACCACTTTCTTAATCTGTCGGATCGAATTACAAAGTCATCGTGACGTCATCAAAATCATTCATAGCAAAAGTAAGAGCGTGTTGACGTTTTTCATCTGCTATAGAGACCCTGTGAGGAGGTAGTACATAAGTACCAAAGATGCATCTGCAAGAGATCATTGTGGTTCGTATGTATGTATGTATGTATGTATGTATGTATGCATATATGTATGTAAATATGCATGTATGTATGTATGTTTGTATGTATATAAGTATATACGCATGTATGTTTGTATGTATGTACATATGTATGTATGTATTGCCATCGATAAAAGCGTCCAAAACTCTTATGTCTCCTATGAAAAGAACAAATTAAACAAACGAAATTCAGTACCTAAATTAAAAAAACCAGTTGAGACAGCATAGTGCGCTTAAGATGGCAAAGATAGCATTAAAAATGTCTGAGGAGACCTTATTTCTATAAGCCACTTATGGGCTGAGTGTGCTGTAAGAATTCGACGTGCATGTTACCCCAAGGAAAATTGTATATCTAATACTCAAAATATGGAGACAATTTTGGTAGTTTGAAATAATAAACAGTACAGATGACCTAATTCTACACAGGAGAAAGGAAGAGTCAACAAAGAAGCGTTTGGGGGTCATTCAAAAAGTACGTACGCTCTGAGGGGGGGAGGGGTATCCCAAAAGCGTACGAAAGCGCACATGGGGGAG
>JAAAKL020013384.1:0-12497 GCA_010016065.2 Carybdea cf. marsupialis auct. non (Linnaeus, 1758)
CCCCTCCGCCGCTTCTCTCCTACTTTCCCTCCCGTTCTCCTCCTTTGACAAGCGGGGAAACCCCATGATATTGGCTTCGTGCCCTTCAAAGGTTCTCACGTACATTTGCCCTGTACATAGCAGACTTGCTAACTTGCTATGTTTATTTAGAGATGTCGGAATCTATTGAATTCGCTATTTTAAAACGGTGTGAAGCGTATAATGAGAGGTGTCATACCCATATTGAGATCTACTCATTCTGTCGTGGGAAGACACCACCATAACTCATTAGACCTGCCCTGCTAATTTCATGCTCGTTATATGAGTTATGGGCATGAAACATGACGACGGCAAAAAATGTTGGGGAGGAAGCGTAGAGGAGTTAGGGGTCGACAATTGAGGGTGCGTCTGGAAGAAATGGCACTTACGAGACTGAGCAGCGGCATAGAGTACGTATGTAGACGGGCAGATAAGCCGTAATTGAATAATCCATCCACCTCTCCTTGCTAAAGAAAGTAGTGAAAACTTGCCTCTTTTTAATAGAATTAATATCGTATTTTATTATGCCTGGGATAAGTGAAAACACGTGCTCTAAGGTATCTATTTGACAGCAAAGGGGATCAGAACGTAATCCTTGATATCGGCAAACATGTCATTTATTTCAGGTTTACCATTAATATGTTTAAAAATGAGGTAACGATTAAATGTGAAGGGAGGCATTAAAATAGTAACAATTATAAAACTTAAAACAGGAAGAAATGCTTAACTCAATTTGAATGAGTTAGAACTCTCTAGGCTGAAATTCTCCAGCCTAGAGATTAAAGTATGAAAAACTTGCATATTTACAACTGCCACGTCACGCTTTGGGGGGCGAGGGGATTACAAGTGATGTATGGTCCCTTAACAAGAAATAAACACACAAATTTATACTAAGATTTTCCATATTTGTTGTTGGCAGTTTCCCCGTGTTTGTCGTCATTATTAACATGTGTTTTTAATAGGAAGCGTGTTTAGTATCCAGTACGTCTGTAGTGCGCACGTTCCATAGTGGATCATGTCAGATGTACGCACAGCTTAGTTTCCATAATGGATAGCCAGGAAACATTTAGATAGGTTTGTGTTGTTCTTACTTTTGCTATGAATATGCAAAAAGGGCATATTTGCACCATTAGATATTTGATTACTTAGATTTGATTGGTTAGCCTTTTTAAATTTGTCTCTTTTTATAGTAGTTAAACTAGAATTTGTTTCGTTGTTAAGTTAGACGCAAACAGGATACGCATTGATTGCATGTTGGAGTTCGTGGTGCGGAGACTAGATTAGGAAATTTATCTGCTGACTCTTGGATTGAGGTTGCTACAAATATCTTGAACTAGCGAGAGTTGCGGCAAGAAGTTGCGTTATCTGTTTGTAGTGTCTGGACTTATTGAAACCACACTTTGACTTCTACGTTGACTTGTACAATCATATTTTTAATGTATCAACACATCTACAAGGCCAATCGGCTTTCGTCCAAATATCAGAAGGTGAATGGCTGAGAATGCTGCCACTCTGGACTTGGAAACCTCAACTAAGTTCAGTCGAACCATAGCACTGCTTTTAATAGGCAAACCTTAAGACCCTCTAGTCCGATGGTCTGCAACGTTTGACCCACGGACCCCATAGTGGTCTGCAAATGATATTTGAGGGGGCATAACCTATTAAACATTAGATCGAGTACAGGATAGTTTCTGCTGCTTTAGAGCATAGGTTTCAAGATCAAGCAAATAACAGTAATATTTCCATTCTTATAGGTGAAGTTACTAATCTAAGCTCAGTAAATGCATATACAACTTACATATCCATTATATAACATACTCTAATTCTCTTAGGCGTACGCAAGTAATACGTGTTAAACAGTAGAGGGCTCGCTAGAAGAAAAAGTTACGGTTACGCTTCTGCGAGTTCTCAGACAGTTTTATCTTTATTCTTCGTCTCAATTAAGATTAAAATCCTGAAACGGCGACATTACGGCATAAATCAGAATACAAAATGAAATCTGGAAATCTCTCCGAAAAAGTGCATAAAAGATCTAACAAGTTGCTTAATTGCTCGGGAGGAGGGGGTGAATTGTAGGACTGTTCTAAATAGGGTTTCATGTCCAATCTGCTTCGTGTCTAATACACATCTCATGGCTTTTGTCACTACCATCATAAACATAAGCATATCTTCGGCTTCTCCGATTCCGAAACCCCGCTCAAACTTTCTCCGTGGGAGTTCTTTTCCCCCAATATAATACCAAAGTAACAAGACAGCCAACCAAGGGGACGCAAACATATCAAACCTGAAAAAACCGTAACAAACATATCCCGTTCGCTGCCCTTCATATTTAACATCGCCCCTTTTTTCAGGAAGTGATCTTGCAATCTTTTTCAAATACAGGCTTCATGAATTCATAGCAAAGCCTTATTGTCTTCTCTTTTCACTGCTAATTTCGACTCCGTTTTCCTTATGATAGGCCTTGTTGAGTCTTTAATGCTCATCCAATTACAAATTAACCAGTTCATTTTTGACATCGTTAGGGATAAAGAGCTATTATGCACATGGCCATAATTGGTTGAGAGATTGAGGATTCACGCTTCCGTCTATTACCTCTATTTGAGAGAAACAATACAAGAAGTAATTACATCTCTCTCGCTAGAATCAAAGGGTTTGATATTAAATCAAGGTGGAATTAACAATTGATCAGCATTAGGTATTTCCCATTCAGTAAAAACAAGTTTTAAAGAAATTAACAAGTAATTTGAATCCTGTTTGAATAAAAAGCTGGCTCAAACACCCGATGTGCATTAACATGATGTAAAATACAATTTTTAGTCTTGAAAAGGTCGTCTAATATCACTCTTTAACTGGTGCCGTGTGGAATAGAAATAGCAGCAACCCTTCTTTAATGACGATACAACTCTGATCTATGAAATAATGAGCGTATCCTAAGCATAACTTTTGAACTCCAACTACGACTTAAGATTACTAAGGTAGTTAGTACTAAGCGTAATAAGATAGTTAGTACTAAGAGTACTAAGTTAGTTAGTACTAAGAGTACTAACACAGGGCCTTTATATCGGCTTGAATCTTACAGCAAACAATATGCAGTTGTATACGTCAAGTCGTAGAGTAATCTACAACAGCATAGCACAGATTTATGTAAGTTTTGAAGGACTTTGGAAACTGTTCACTCAAGATAAAATCCCTTCGATATACAATAATAAAGATACATAATGATTCAATACTGTGTATTACTAGACTAATATCTAAATTTAATTCGATTCGCTGCTATTCTGCGGAGTCGTAAAGTCTGGTGAACACGGTGCAACATGTTGATACAACATATTGCGTCCAACATGTTGCATCATGTAAATGAACCAAGCTGTACAACTTTTGTTAAACGCAACTTTTGTTGAGTAGAACAGGTTCTATTTTTCACAACATTTTGTGGCAAATCAGTCATTGGGTCCTCAGAACGAGTTGTGTTTAACATTTTTATACAACATGCTGCACCGTGTATATGGGGGTGTATAAGTCTTTAGTTACATGCATCAACCCTTAAACTGGGGTTTTAATTCCTTTTTGAAAGCTTTTGATTTTTGTCGCTTCTCTAATGGACACCGGATTTTTTCTCGTGGCGCTCAGTTCCATGAACTGCAGGTCTTTGCTGTCTCTTGCTTGATATTTTGATACGTTTGACCTTTGATCAAACAACCCCTGAAGATTTTGGGGGCATTGTTTTTTTAATAGTTTGCATGACTAAACTATCGTCGCATGTATGGAGATATTGCTCGCTTGATCAGTTTTTGCAACAATTGTCCTTATGAATTGCGTTTCGTATTAAATTTCTTAAACCGTTTTTCGTTTTGAAGTCTTTGAGTGTCGGTATTTATATTTCTGAGATATTACCTCAAACTATACTTAAGTCATTTAAATAATTCTCAGTTATGGCAAGGTAAACAGTACATAGCTTTGGTTACGGGATAATACTTTGGAATCCGATAAGTGACGAAAGTTCCATAAGGATTTTGTTGTTAACACCCCATATCGTTCATTACAGTTGAGATTCTCATCGAGCTTAGTAATTTCTTCGTTGTTAAACGGTCAAGCTCCATGTCATTTATATATAATTTATCAGATACGCACACTGTATTTTTTTCTAGGAGGATGTCCTATCATTATGTTTTTTGTCTCTTCCTTGTTCAAATAGAGTATAGTCGTTCGATTTCACTCGGAGATATTGTGCAGTGCTTTTTTGGCATCAATTAGCACATTTGTCTATGACTGTCATATTCATGTCATCTGCATAGATACTTGCCTTAAATTTTTGTAGACACTTTTCGACGTCGTTTAGATAAATCATAAACAGGAGGGGGGGGGTCAAACATGATACCTGAAGGATGCCGCAAACTAAATGATTTGTACCCGACTAACAGTTGGCTATTTTTCACCAGAAATCTACTGATTTGTATGTGTCTCGGACGCTTTTTGATAGCCTTCCTAATTCTTTTGATGGCATCTAGGATACTTTATCTGGGGAAATTTCTCCATCATTGGCGGCTTTATCTCCTTCCTTTTTTCCATTGTGTTTGGTTTTGATTTTTGCAACTGCATTTTGCTGCTATATTTCGACACAGAGTAAAGAATATGTATAACGTATGGACAGACACCACTTGGCAAAGTCAATCTTAAGATTGAGAGGCCAATTATCCTATACAGTATGTGGAATATGGTGACTAACGACCATTGAGTCAACACATCAAATTGTAAAAGCCTGGATGCCCTTTAAACCGGATATCGGGAAGTTAGTCTCGGTATACGAAACACTTACCAAAGGACGATCAACGAATGCAAAGACATTGTTGACGCAAACAAATCCAATTTTAGAAGTTTTCAAGACAAGGAACGTCCCCTGGATACATCATAATTAACGCATTCCAAATCTATCAGTGGTACGCATTATTTTGAAATAGACTCAACATATCGCATGAAAATTACCAAGAGATGGCTTAAACACAGTGGCATAGTTTGCTTCCCCAGAATCTGAGTTTGCGTCAGGTGAATAGAGTAGCTTCCCATTGGTTGAAATGATGTGGACAAAGCGAGGCTGACGTCACACTCCTCTCCGCCGCAGCTTTGCCTTGCCTTGCAAGTTTGTGGTATTCTGATTATCACCTTGCATTGGATCGTCCTAGGGTTGTTTGTATCTGATTGCAAAATATGCCCATTTGATAACCCGATCTTCCCAAATGGAGGTCGAGTCATCATTTATTTGTAAAAATTGGTTCATGTGGTAAAGTACAGTATGGCTTGATCATCATCTGTAGTTTGACCTTTCACTGTATGAATTATACATTTTAGCTATATAAGTATCGGCTTGAAAATAACCTGACTAAAATCTATCGATCTACAGTATCTATAAAATCAGCTTTTCCTATATTTGGGGATGAAAACAATCTTCAAACACCCCTCTCCTCCAATTACATAAAATAAGTTATATGTGAATTGAGATGATATCGCATGTTCTCTTAAGGCTAATAGTAATCAATCTAGTACAACACTTAAAGCCTAGCATCTACATCTCTCCCTTGAGGAAGAGGAATCTACAACAGTAAATGTTTGCTGAATTTGCGTCTCTAGGATGCTTTTGTCTTCTTACTCTGGCAGCAGCTGCTTTTTAGTTTGTATTGCTACGTACACTCTCGTCAAGTTCCCATCCCCTAATGTCTTTCACTCAGCTATTCCGGAATCGATCCACTACTTCCTTCAAGACAACACAAATCAATAGTAAAGTGTTATTTGTACTGCCCAACTGTAAAGTGACACACCAAAGGTTCAAAGTCCTGTCCGTTAAAGAATTTTTCTAAACAATCACTTTCTTTGGCAATACGTGGGTATGAGGTCTTGTTTTAATTTTGTGCGGTCAGTTGTTCTCAATGTCTCCCAGCGGATTTTCTGCGCACGTTACTGTCTATATAGACCAGTGATTATCAGATTCGAAAATTAAACATATCGATCCCCTTTCTATCTTAGAATGACTCATTAGACTTTACTAGATCATGCCATTTCAAGCACAAACACCAGCTATCATCACATGAATATTTGTTGCGTTAGATGCACTTGCTTCAAATTCTTCGTTGTAGAGCTGTGTTTTCGATATCGTATTCCTCATAACATCAGTTACAGCAAGTTTGTTGTAGGCCTTGATTTAATTTCAAGCCGAGTCAAAACGCGATCTTATGTATTTATATGTTTGAAAACGCTTCTAGCTTTTTAGAGTTATTGTTTCAGTATCACAGTATGACTTAGATATCTGCACCAAAATGTCACGAAAGACAGGTTTTGCGCCTCCGTTATGAACCGACAGCCGAATCAATTTAGTGCTTTTATTCAAGTGGTCCTCAGTAGGCAAATTACTAACAAATGGGTTGTTCATGAAATGATTACATTTTTCAGCTAGGGAAATTACTGATAAAATTTTTAAACTATAATTTAAATGTTTTGCTTTATCATGCCAGGTTATTCTTCGCTGCAGGTTATTTAAACTGATGTTCTATTCCTCAGGATCTCTCTCTGGAATACAATCGTGAAATAATTAGTCAAATCATCCAAAAAGAATAATTTTCCTTAATTACTAGGGATCGGCTACATTGGCCACTTGTAGCAAGCATGGGCAACTCCTCACCTTCGAGGCTTTTTGAGTACGACCCGCAGGTTATTTGAAAAAGTATATATATGACCGCCTGTTGAACATTTTGAAGTTTTTTCTATTCGGTCCGCAGACAGTTCCTAAGTACAGTTATCAATTAGTACTCAAATAATTCCTACGAACCCTGTGATGGTTCTACAATAATAACTCCGGCTACCTCAATAGACTAACCCTCAAAATATTTGGTGCGCAACTTCTTTCCCAGCTTCTGTTCGAGAAGTAAGCATTCACCTATAAGTTTAAAACATAAATACTGTACATAAATAAACATTGTAACTGGCTCTTGCTAAAGTCATTGAGCAACAGTCAGCTACAATGTTTATAAGTGGATTATAACTAAGGCTTTTATAGTCCGTTTAAGTTTTGGTATATATACATACATGTATATGTATATATATCTCTCGAAAAAATTACGCCTTTTCATTGACATTCTGGAATTAACAGGAAAAATAATATGGAATTTTTCAGTGACATGTATATTTTTGGAGATTTATAATTTACCGTACCATACTATTACGAATTCACGATATTTTTGTTCCTGTATTTATTGGCTACAAAAGAAGAGTTCCTACGTTAGCCCTCGAAGACCAGTTCAGACCGTATATTCTGTAGGTTAGTTATCTTTGACAGCGGTTTTAATTTCATCCCTTTCGTTGACCATTGATTGTCTATTGTAACCGAAAATCTAGTTACTGATCCCCATGACGGCACTTGGAGACCTTTAATGACCTCTGCAGTAAAGGGGAGGGAGAATATGTGGCAAGTGGTAGCAAGAAAGGGAGTGATATGTAGTAAAGGGTAGCAAAAGAAAAGAAAGATATCAAGAAAAGGAAAGAAAAGCCGTCACGCAATGAATGATAGATATATGTAGGACAAGAAACAAAGATATGAAGCAAAGGAAAGGAAAGAAATCCAGGAAAGAACAAGAATATTATGTAGCAGGGAAAAGGAGAGACATCAAGCAAAGAATGAAAACGATATATAGTGAAGGAAAGGAAAAACATGTTTTATAGGTTAAGCAATACAAGACTTCATTCGAAAACGCAGGCTTCAATGGTTTGGACATTTAAACAGACTTTCTGAAACTATTTAAGCTAGCAGAAGAGAATCCAAAACGGCTGTACCAAGTTGAGCGCAGTTCCGGATCAAGGAATGATACATAGACTGACGTTCAAAATATTAATTAATTAATATCATTTTAAATATATTTCCATTATTCATTTTCTCCCAACATTGTACCCCTTCATCTCTTGAATGATTGATCCACCCTGTCATTGGCTTGCATAAGCGCATCCCTTTATCACATGTAACAGGCACGAGGTCCTGCGCGTTCTCTTTGCCTTCAATGACAACAATGTTTAATTTTTTGTCACGTGACAAGGTCTATGTAACGACAGTTGAAAAGGCCTAAACTTTGTACTCTGAGGACACTGGCTGGACCAGCCGAAATATAAGTCACCAACAATGCTTTATACAATTTAGTGCTACTTTTCCGTTTAGTCTGATTTCTTGTCCGATGTTCCTGAAACTAGCTTTGTGAAAAAAGTTTACAAAGAAGACTTCACCAAAAAGAGACCTCGAGGAAGACTCCCGACACACTGGTCTGAACACATAGGGAACGACACAAGTCTGCCCCTATTAACTGCAGAACGATTGACAAAAGATAGGATCAGATGGAAACAAGTTGTCAAGACGAATGTGGCAAGGCTCTCTGGAGTACGCTGATAAGTCAAGTAAGTCAACACAAGATAGGCAAGTAGCGTGAAAAAAAACCCCCGTAGGTCAAGTTGGTTTTATAAGAGATACAGGTTATACAATTTAGGCACATCGCAGATACGGAAAACTATGGTCAGTAGACGGTCCAAGATATATAGTAAGTCTTGAGGTCTCTTAAAAATGAATCCTAGCGTATCTAGCAACATTGAGAGATTATCGTCTACAGATGTTAAATTATTTATATTAAGATGGATGACAGGCTGAGATTTGGTAATTATTTTAGTGTATCAAGTAAACAATACTTTATTAGACAACAAATGTTGTTACCAACTGTAAACATCTGCAGAATTTTGAATGGTAAATTTTATAATTTGAGCCATAATCACATATAGAACATCAATCTAATCTAATCCTTGTTTCAAATATCTTGTTTGTTACTTAATAAGGTCTAAACAAGACCAGAAATATCAGAGACTTTCCATAAAGGAGAGGATCGACGTGCGAATCTTTCCTTATTTATTGCATTTTGGGCACTGCTTACTTTGTAGAGGTTGTTTGACTGAATGTTTAAAAGGGGTTTTGTGAGTTTCTGTTCCTGTCACCAGTTTTTGTCAGTGACTGTTAGAAAAGCTAAAATAATTCGACTTTAGAGCGACGGAGTAAAAAGGACATGATTTTCGTATGCCATTATGTCATGATTGAAAACACAGTACACTAGGTTATAGTATAGCATAGTGCCATATAGTATTATAGTATATATATATATGTATATATGTCAGATATTATTACAGCATTACAGTATCATGTAGGGTATCGTATAGGTTGCCAGTAAAAGTGATAGGAGGACTTCATAGCATAGCGTTGAACCTGGTTAAGTTGTACGGACTTGACACAGTAGTGGTAGCGGAAAAGGAGAAGTAAAGTAGATGTAGCATGGCTGAAAATGCTTAGGTATGCGATGGTAATAGCAAGAGAAGAGAAGCTTAGAAAAAAGTCCATCAGAGGAACAGTACAAGTGGAATTATTGGAAGTGCCAATGAGAGAGGCTAGGCTGAGGTGGTCTGGGTAAGTGATGAGAAGAGATAGAAGGTACGTGTGACAAAGGTGATGGAGATGAAACTTCCAGGCCAAAGAAATAGAGGGAGACCAAAACGGAGGTATATGAATACTGTAAAGTAGGATGTAAAGAATATTGGTGCAACGAGAGAGGATGTCGAAGACACGACAAAATGGAGACGTGTCATCCGCGGTGGTGACCCTCTGTCGAAGGGAAGATTTAGAAAGAACAACAATAAGATGATATAATATAGGATAATAAATTTATGCATAGTCACCCATATGATACCATAGTCTAGTAGAGTCTGTTCTCTTCTAGTAATACAATAATTCTCAATCAGAGGTCCGAAGACTCATTGGGGGACTTACGAGCAGCTGGGGGTTGTGCAACTGCTTAATCCAACGTAATGTAAAATGTAGGTAAGAGGTAAAGGTGTCAGGGAATAAATTGAAACCCGCTTTAGTATTGTACAGTTTAGTGCAGAATGAATATAGGAGACGATCTCATGGGATATAACAACATAGAACGGTATAGTATAGTATACTGTATACTATACTTGTACATGAAGACATCTAACATCTATCATATAAATTATTTGAAACCCAGAGAGTCTCAGCTCTTGCTTGACAGGTTACTGTGTTGAAGAGCAAGTATTAAATCCTTGTTTCCTAAATCAAGGATCGAATACTGAATCCTTAAGATGCACAAGCAGTTCTAAACTGACACTCTTGACTGTTGAGTCAACCCTTATCAATTTTATCTCGAAGATTTTTAAGAAATCCTTCACTCCCTTCTCTCAATTATATATAACCCATAATTCATATCATTGATGCTTGATTTCCTGAGTACAGCAAACAATTTATTTATACAGACAATAAAAATACTACTTTAGCTGTTGCCATGCATAGTTTAAATGTTTCCTGTCAATGACGTGTAGCAGGTTGGGAACATAGAAATATGCTATTGACCATCCTTCAATCAATCACTCCTCTCCATCAGCCGCAATAAGAAACCCATTCCCTTCAACAAGTCACCATGAATGATGCCCAGCTCCCTGAGAGCTCTGTTGTCAGGCTTCTTGGGCTTTCCTTCTCCAAGGGTCTCTCTTGGAGATCCTGTATTGAAACTATTGCCAAGTCAGCTTCCATGAAAGTTGGTTTTCTCTGTCGGGCACAGAGATGCATTTCTCCGGAGAGTATTCTCTATCTTTACAAATCTTCAATACAACCATGTATGGAGTGTTGTTGCCATATCTGGTCTGGCGCACCTACTTTCGACCTAAAACTTTTGGCTCGTATCCAACTTCTAGTCTCAAACCTGGTTGGTCCTGAGCTCTCTGGGACCCTTGAATCTCTTGCATACCGTAGGTCTATGTCATCTTTTTCCCTTTTTTACAGATATTTCCATGGACGATGTAGCAAGGAGCTCTCTTCCTTGGTTCTACTATTAAAGTTTGTACAACGTACTACTCATTCCTCCATGAAGCTTCATCCACTCGCTGTCGAGTTACCTAAGTGCAGGGCTTCTACTTATGCCATGAGTTTCTTTCCTCGCACTGCCTTTCTCTGGAATTCTCTTTCTTCCTCGTGCTTCCCTAATGACTATAACCTTAATCGGTTCAAGGTTCTTAGCAACAGGTTTCTGTTAGCTCAATCTTCAATCTTTCACTTAATTAACCTGTCTTTTCTATGCCATCCTTTTTTAGCTCTCAATGGCATGTAAAACGTCTTTTGAAAAAATTGATACGAGACGTACTAGTATCCTGGCACCTTTCACAGTGCTCATCAGTTCTCCTTTCTTCATAACTTTCATGTCAAAAGATCGACCTGGCATGCCACGATGGCAAAGTCCAGTTTTCGGTGTCATGTGGCTACTTGCCATTTGTAGATGCGCCATGTGTTGTGCGCTGACGATACAAGGATCCACAGTAGTTGTACAAAAATGAGAAATTGTGTACGTCCTGCAAAATCTGAATTGTTTGAAGTAAATATTTCCTTTTATTAACTAACTCTACAATTAACACTTATTTTGTATTGACAGCGCCATCTGATTTGAGCTGCATATTTTTCACAAGTTATCAAATAGCATCACTGTTAATTTAAAGTTAAAATGTAAGTATTTGAACTATTACAAGCTACAATTTGCTTCCGATACACCATTATACTTCAGCTGATTCAATTCAATGGCAGATTAATATATAAAGGAGAGAGATTAGTGGAAGGAGTTTCATGTGTAGGAGCTTTGAAAGGTCATATTCGGAATAAAAGTGACAAAGGTAGGGTCACACTTATTTTCATCCCTGCACATCTGTCCCAAACGTACATCATATATGCCAAACCGGCATTCATCGTATTATACAAAATTTTCGAGGAGAGGAAATGTAGGGCTCCACTAATTATATGGAAAAAGTTTAACGCATATTAATACTAAATTTCAAATGATAGAAATTGTTTGATATCAGAATTAAACCAAAGGTATTCTTGTCTGTTGAGGTCAGCCCAAACTGAACTCAAATTTCAAAGTCGAAGCCAGTCATTACTATATTTTTTGCTATACAATAATTACGGTTGAGGACTGTTTTTTGCTTATCATCCCAGAAAGTCCCCACTGAAAGATTCGTGGTCACCGTGTGATTTTCTAGCAATCCCTTTTGCGTAAACGGTAACAAACAACGCTTCAAGGTAGTGTCTTCTTAAAGATACCCTTTTTAAATAGATTCAGTTGTAATTATCACAAGCTATGCCAACGAAGCTAGTAATCTTTTTACATTGGTGTAGCCTGATATAACTCCCAGAAAAGGTAAAATATTCTATATCAAGAAACGGATGCGATATTGTAAGATCGAAATCAGAACATTTTGACATCTAAAAGGGTTTAGAAATCGCCGGTAACCCAAAGGGAAAGCCTACCCCCTACAACATTCTTTAAAACAAAAACCTCAAATTATAAATCTTGAGAGGGTAAATCCCACCAAGTGCCCGTTACCTACCCCTGAACCGGGTTGCAACAACA
>JAAAKL020013385.1:0-12497 GCA_010016065.2 Carybdea cf. marsupialis auct. non (Linnaeus, 1758)
AAGCAAAAAATAAACGATGGGAGAAGTCCTTTGCTCGATCAATTATAGACTAAGTTAAGGGCAATCGGAAAGCCTTAAAATCCAAAGCGGTGCGTGATGGACACCATTTTCAAATAACCTCTTTCTTTACAGAAAGTTAGTCTCATTTGGGATCCGGACCAAAACTTGACCTGTGGAAGTGTTTACACAGTGCCGCTCAAAAACTTGACATGTACGGTTAACCGTGCAAGTTCGAGAGCTGTTAAATAGGTACCTTGTAGACGGTCCTGCTAAACGCACCTTAATTTAGCCGGTACAAAACTTGAGCGGCACCGTATAAACGCAACCTAAGTCCCAAGAGATAGAAAATGGTATGATACACAGGCGATGCACCGCTTCGATACTCCTGCTCAGAATGATAGTGACACTGTAACATTGCTGAGAAAATGCGATGTCCCGCTTAAGACTTGGAAACTGTTAATCAGGACATTTCCTGGAAGAAATCACTCACAACTTCTCTGTTGGTTAATCAAGAAAGCGTGGAACTCAGACCTAACAGCAAATGCACTTAGATTGTATAGGAACCATAGACAAAGAGAATTATCAAAACTGAACATAATGTGCCGAAGCACCAGAGGAGTCATTTAACAATTATCAGGAAAGGTACTTCGAGAAAATGTGTCAGTAAGCAGCAAATGTCACCGGTAGAAACTAGACTAGCGAATTCTGTACCATCATCAGACAGATATCAGGCAGGAACAAAACCAATACGGTTAGTATGGTCAACATTAGAAATGGTTTAAACACCGCTTGATCGTTGTGAACATTTTAATGAATGGGTAGCTTACTTTTCTGGCCTTCTTAACAACCCGAAAACGAATATCTATGGGCAAAATGTATCTGAGGCCACCGAAAATCTAGACATCTCAACACTGAACTTCAACGACTCTGAACCACTAAGAGCTATAACGGTGACCAGTCTGTTATTGCCGAATTTTTAAGGGACGGTGGAGCTAAATTGCATACTTTGCCGCATGAAATCTGAACTGCTGCCCGTAATGGATCAGATACACCACTGTAGTGGAGGGAAAATATCATTGTTCCTATACCCAAAAAAGACGTCGAAGAAAATCACATTGATATAAATAGCTGAGCACGGCTACAGCAGAGTACTTCTAAGCGGTGTTAATGAACTAGTCCGCGACTCACTACGACCATTTCAAGCTACATATATGAAATGATGAAGTTGTCCTGAACAATCACATGACATGATACGCGTCCTCGTACGAACAAGAGTACCACTTTTTGCAAATCTATGGACTTCTTCTCCGCATTTGACTCGATTGACAGGATAGTCTTGTAAGCTATACTACGACATTATGGCATAAAAACATAGGCAGTTAGTACAATCAGCTCACTCTGCAACAATTTCACAGCAAGAGTTGGCCAAAGCGGGGAACTAAGTAATCGATTTTCAGTGAACACAGGAGTGCTACAAGGTTATACATTCACAATCATTATCGTGCTGAACTATATCTTTAGCCAAGCAAAATCGGATCCACCTTGCAGATGTATTAACTACACTACCAAATATTAAACGATTGGATGATATAATTCTCCTAGACAGTTAATGATGCTTGTCAGCATATCTCGTGCATGTACTACTTTTAGCTTATTCTCAGCGTGTCAATTTTTGGAATTTCTCTTTTAGTGCTCTATCACGCCGCACCTGAAGAAAATAGCTTGAAAAAGTGGAAAGTATGCTTAATATAGATAAAGCAATTCCAATCGCAAACGCCTTCTTCTGGCTTTACATAATTCATGGCTCTTAGCTCTCCGCGGGAAATGTTATGCAAGCTAATTAAGTAGAGACAGCCTTACATTTAGTGCTAAATAACATCTGCAAGTTTTAACTATAAGCAATAGCATAAAGGCAGAGCGAACGAATATAGCGGCCATATTGTGTAGGGTACATTCACTTCTGTTAGATTTGGCGGGTGTGTTATGAGGGTGACCACGAGTCATGGCACGGTTCTTTCTATCCTCTTTTGTTGTAGTGTGAACAGGTTACTAGAACCCAACTCTGAAAAAGGCTAGCTTGACTAGCCGCAATATTTATTTGTATAAAATTCTTTAAAGTGTTTCTCTGCCTTTCTAGATTAATTCTTGTTTTAGATCAATTATACTAGAACCCAGTCTGTTACGATTCAAAAGTTTTATAGTAAGCAGTGCAAAGAAATCAAAAGATAAAAAAAGCTTTGTATTACTAGTAATCATACGTAACTATTTCCTTCTATTACAAATTGAGTATTGAAACGTATGCTATAACGTCTTTTATCTTAGTACAATCCTGCTGTACAAGCAACAGTCACAGTTCAAGCCAGGCATATTGAGATCTACTCTGCAAAATTGCGAATAAGCGCAAACTTTACTGGCCTAAGGTATGTTTATCGGTATCAATTCATTTTGTACAAGAACAAGATTTTATGATTTCTAACCACGCCTTTCTTTGCTCAACCATAGTTGTTTGTTTAGGAACCCAGAACTGGTAGAGAAGTGTTTTTCCAGTTTTGTGATACGGTGTGTTCATGAGATGAACTGGCGTTTTCATACCTATCATTAGATTACTGTAGGTATGTATTTCAGTATTGTGAAACTTGTTGCATTGTACCTTGCAATGTTCTAGTCAAAAATGGCCGTCGCCGCCAAACGTAAACGATGAGTTAAGTGACTGTTCTCGAGCGAGTCTAGCTTTCAGAGAGTACTGCCTTGTCTATAGTTTTTAGGTTTTGTTGTTTTTAAGAGCCAAGGCGAGAGAACGGAGTTTGAAAATGGCGTAATTTAATGATAGTTGATATTGTAATTGGGTGATTTAGTTGCCGTAACAGCACGTAATTTGCGTTCCATTACAAGCATTCAAAATGTTTTGGAATTTTGCCGATTTTTAACTGTCACTTTGAAAGGTTATGTTTTTTCAATTCTTCAGGTATTTCATGTTTTATTGGCCAGTAACGTCAGCTACCGTTGGTATGATTGCCAGTTTATCAGTAATGAGCTTGGTTGGATTGTGGATTTACGTCCAGTGCAGTGGAAAGAGCAGAGGGTACTCTAGGGGGTATGGTTACAGTACTACCTATGAACAGCGACACAGGGCTGCTAGACGTTCAGCAGGAGCGCACAGGCAGCTGCAAAGGAGTTCATCACTTACAAATCTGCAAGACAGCCAAGCACAGGCATCGAGACACAGCAGAAGAGTTTCTCATTCGCCACCCCCACAGAGAGATAGAGAGAACGAAGTGGAAGGTAATGTGGAACACAAGCGACACGCTTTGATTGCAACGAGGAGATCAACAGAGAAAACAGGAGTTGTAGCATCGCAAGGAGCATTATCAAGTGGAGCTTCTACGGAACAGAAGGATTCCTCTACAGCACCAGCACGTGTTACGTCACCAAGGCAACCGTCTATCCCCATAGATTCCATCGGCGCTTGTGAAAGTCATGACACTCATTCTCAGTCCAAACATGTTAAGCATGAATAGTGATCAACAGCATAATGTTAGAAACAAGACAATTATTTAATTCCTTATGTTTTGTACACATATTTGCGTTTTAAGGCAAAAAATATTACGTAGTAACAATACGGTAATTGAAAATAACGAAGTCGAATCTTATATGGAACCACAGTCCCGTTGCATTTAAATGATACACGAACTAAAGAACGTTGTGTTGTTAGTTGAGTAAAGATACTGTAAATTATTTCTAAAATATACAGTAGCTAACTGAATATTTAATTTTTTTTCTGGATTCAAGAAGTGGCCCTCTTTTTATTGCCCTTCTTATAGTTTAGCTAACTAAATGTGCGCTACTTCGAACGACCAAGATGCTGTTATGCAAACAGATGTCTACTCTGGGTCCAACCACAACTTTGAACCTTCAGCCAAATATCATCCACCAGTACTAATTCAAGGTGCAGCTTACCTTCTTCCGTATTTTTGATATTCCACTAAATTTCTTTCTTTTCTAAGGTTGTTTCGTATGCAAGTATGGATACTATGTACTTCATCAATTATCAGAAGGTCCGGTTTTGGTGATTTGTGGGCACTGCCATATGTAGTAAATAGTTTTAAAAAATTTCATTTAACGTTAATTAATCAATAAGTTCGCCTTCGGGTCATACCTGATCGCTAGGCAACGAGAATAAATGCGGTGACAGGTTTTTATTAATCAATCAGTTGTGACATTGCAGCACTTGTTCATAGGTTGACTAGTAGGAAGATAAGTTTACTTAACTACGTTACTTACGGTATGTAACACTTCCATTCGAATTTTGAAGATCTAAATTATACTACATAGCTTACGTTACAATTGCTCTTATCAAATATATTTCCTTAAGCTATGGAAAGTATTGGAATGCAGTGTCATACCATCGGTAGCCCGGTTCTGAATTTGACGTTGATTTATCTCGGCCAGACTATACCAAATTGCGAATTCAGTGAACTGTAATAAACTCCTACGACTCTGAAACTCTGATTCCGAGATGAAACTATGAGAGAACTTCCCTGGTCTTGGCACTTAGTAGAAAATCTATTACGTAGCAAGTAGTAGTGTACTAAGGACTATTGGTCGCACTTACCGGATCACAGGGGACACATACCACAGACATTTCTCAGTTTGATAACGGTTTCATTTTGGAAACATTTGCAGTGGTCACATGTACAATAACTGGATTTTGATTCACACGATTCTCTTTTATTTACAGATTGTTTTTCATCGGCCGTCATAACTTAAGATAAAAGCCAACATTCATATCTTGTATAGAATAAACCATTTCTGAGCGAAGCATACTTGCGCCTATATTTGATACAGAAGCTATTGTTGAACTTGAACTTTGTATGAGGTGCTCCTAGTGTCAAACATCCACATTGTAAAATGCCCCTTGACTGAAGAGATATGAAGGTCTAGTGTCGTGTTAAAACAGATATAGCAGCAGTAGGCGCATATGCCATATTTGTATGCAGTGCTCCTGATAGTCGTAAAACGTTGTTGGTGCCGTTCTCTACATTGCGAAAGGTGCTTTTTCAAAACAGGTATGAAAGTAGTGCCCTGTTCAGTTGTATGAGATACCCCTTTTCCAGAACTGGTGCAATTAAAGATTTTCTGGCCATATAGAAGTGGATGTCCTTTCATAACTGCGTGAAGTACTATGCCCTTCAAAAAGTACTCCTTTCCTAACACGGATATAATGAAATACCACCTTTCACATCAATTGCTTTATTCTCCCGCTTCTCTGTTTTATGTAGGACATCTTTTCTGAAAGGAAAAGAGACAGTGATGTAAATTTCTCTATTACACGCGCCCCATTACTGCACAGACTTTCTTGGGCGTGGCCTGCCCAATACACAATATGCGCGCTCATTTGACTCTTTTTGGCAACATTAATATTTTTTAAGACGTAAAAAGTACAAGTCATCAATTGCCGTTTGAGATGGTGAACAGTGTTCAATTAACGTAAGAAAGATATAAATATGTTTGTCCTTTGGATGATTGCTAAATTACTCGATGCATGGAGGGCTACGTATATATGCCGTCATCCATCTACCTATTAAACATTCCATTTCTTAGACTGCTTTTTGTTATAATTTTTTGCTGAGCGTCTTGGAAGTGCTTAGGATATTATTATATTTCCAACAAGTATACTGGCATACTAATTTGCTAGTTTAACAGCCGCTTTCCACATATTCCACATAATATTTCTACAAGATATCTGATATACTGAATGGCTCCACTAACAAATACAACCAGTGTTCCCTTTCTTGTGTATGAAAATATTCTATTGATTCAACAGCTCTAATACCTGAAGGTAAACGGAGACAAAAGGAGTACATCATGTCTTCAAAATATTTTATTTTGAAGTCATAAATTAGCATCGAAGCAACGATAAATCAGCAATAAAGTGTTATTTGGAGTTAGGTTTTTTAAACATTTGTGATTTTATTTGTCGCAAGTGACTAAAAGGCCAGGGACAGAGTGGTGAGGATCACCTACTTTGTATGATGGATGTATTGCATCATATCAAATTTATACTTTCCCCTCTGAATGCCTAATTTATTGCATTTATGTCTGGATTTAAATTAAAATCGAAGATGTAAATTCAAACAAGTCAAACCTAGTGAAAATTCTTGCATGTAATAAAACATAACAATAAAAGGATGGCGTTTGAAAGGTATGTACTAAAATTCTTAAGTTGGCTAAAACTATAAAACAATGGAAGCTAAAAGTTACAACTGTATGAAGTTAAAATTTAAGAAAACGAAGTAAAACGATCATGAAAGTAGAATAAAAGAGTCATCAAAAGAGCTTTAAATCTTTCGCGTGTTTATAGAAAAGTATCTCGGTATTAGGTGTAAAAGCAACTTTTTGATTTCTCGTAGATGAGCCAGCCATTTTAAATCCAATTGAAACCATCCAGTGCCCTGTTGTCTGGCTTGCTCTCATGTCCAACTAGATGATGATCGTGGATCTGACTGCCTTTGTATTGATGCTGTCGTCGACAGGTGATGGGAGTGTTGTGTATCCAATGCAGTAGGCTTTACAACCTTCCTCAATTTGGTACAAAACATGACACGGCAGTTGTTTTGTTACTTTTGGTCTCCGAGAGAAGCAACGTCATTTGAATCATTTGATAAAACGTATGCATTTGAAATAGACTTGGATCGTGAATCTGACTGCCTTTGTATTGATGCTGTCGTCGACAGTTGATGGGAGTGTTGTGTATCCAATGCAGTAGGCTTTACAACCTTCCTCAATGCAGGTGTATTGGTACAAAACATGACACGGCAGTTGTTTTGTTACTTTGGGTCTCCGAGAGAAGCAACGTCATTTGTATCATTTGATAAAACGTATGCATTTGAAGTAGACGTAAAAAGTTTATGATCGAATTTAAAACCACGAATATTGAAACTACGGGTATATAATACAATGTCATTATTCTTCATACATTCCTGGGCTTGATTGCCATGAAGCTTTTGTAAAATGTCTTCATGTTTCTATAATGTGTTTCCTCGAGCCCTTCCTGCTCTAAATATGCAGTTTACTCTTAATTTCAGAAAGAAGAAAATCATGAAAGACAGCAGGAAGACAAGGCTCCTTACACATTCTAACAGATTCTTCTACCAATCCAACTGCTATTTTTGGCTGTCTATGCAAACTTAAAAAAAGCACTCAATGACATTCCATCTCGGTCAGATCGATTAGAGGCATGACTAACATTAAACAATCTTTCCCGCTGTTTTTCAACATTTCAACACCTGTTACCTTTTTACTAGCCCTATCCTTTAAGCATTCAGGCTTTCTAATGATTTAATCACTTAGACGGTAAGTGCTTGCATTCATGTTTCTACAGAACCTTGGCACTGATGTTACTGTCAGTATTGTGATCTCCCTGCCTGTTTTGTTGGGCCTCATTTGAGCTTGTCGTGCCCTGTCTAACTGTTCAGATCCTTGAGTAAAGGTACGGATAGCGGCAGGTGAAAAATAATGAACTCTGGATTACTGGTAGGGTATACAATTAGCAAACTGTAAGATATAACAGTGTATAATCACCAGCTTATCCATGGGTATGTAAAAGTAAACACAAACTTCAGATCATTGCTGACAAATTGGTTTTAAGTACCTTCAAAGGCAAGCATATGCTTACATTCCTTATGCATAGCAAGGGCTAAAGTACCTCTATCCTCTTTAATAATACACGTTAAAGAGACTATAGCCACGCTGACCACATGCACTATGATTATGTTCATCACGCCCAACTGATACTTTTGCTAAAATGGAAACGTTAATTTTAAAGTTCTCAAATTTTATGACCCTCAATTCAAATGCAATAAGATAAACCGTACAGTTTAAGAGCCGGTACAACAACAAGGAAGAGATGAAGTTGAAGGTGTTGCAGCTCCACATTGGCTCGCATTTACCAAACTCACTCTTCACTGCTTCTTGCCACAATAATAGGCATTCACTTCCACGGACACTGATTGGTGAGAACAAGAAAGAGGCAGTCAGACTTCTGGTTGGCTGCTTTGAAAAAGTAGTTGGGATTAATTTCATTGCTTCCTTTTTCCATTTCAATTCTGAAGACTTTGTGCTCTGAGGAGCGTCAGATAAAAAATGGTTTAAGGAACAATAATGTTCTCGCTACTTCGTGCAGTTTTATTGCTCTGTGCCATGAATAAATAATAGGTTTGTGTAGGAGTTTAAAGAATGTTCAGCACTGCTCTTTCTGACCCAGTTCAGAAACTGCCGCTTGCACAACATGAAATGTTGATGTTTACCTGCAGGAATCTCTTTCAAAAAAGGCTGTACCAATGGTACGCATCCTGTCTTCTAAAACTTGCAAAGATTTTGCATGGGCCAAGGAATTTATCAGAGTCTACAGTGGGCCTTAGTTGCACTCTGCGGTTAAAAGTAAAATTAAATTTTGACTTCTGTGTAGTGAAAAGACAGACCAAATCTCAAATTGATACTGTGGTGGAAACTTGATGGGGACAGGGGGGAGCGGTTGCCACTCAAATGATTTTACTTCAAAAATAAGAAACGATGCAGTTTCTAAACATGATAATCGAATTTTCACAAGAGTCTCATTGCTTTTCTAGCAATCATGGCAATTTAAAAAAATTTATTCTTGGTTAAATGAAACAATAGTCACAGGTGAAAATAACCTTACCTGCACCCCCCACGTAATCTATGAAGTGTCGACCCCTGGAGAGATAGTTAAATACCATCCAGTGTTACTACATTGTTAGTGAATTGAAAGTTAAAATTGGAAATCCTAACAAGACATATATCAAGGAAAAAGGAACATGACATATGTTTGTTTTAAATTATGCAGTGTCCAGCAGGATACAGTGGCAGTCGAAGGATGTCTCGCAAAGAAAACTCCCCAAAAAGCCAATAACTTAGTAAAATCGTTAACCCAAACGAATTCAACGGAGGATTAATGTTATTAACATGTTATTAATGGTACAGCAGTTGGTGTACATCGAATGTGGGAGTAAGACATGGATGCATTCTTTCACCAATGCTGTTTAATCTCTTACTTGAACGAGCAATGACAGATGCACTATTGGGTCTTGTAAGCGAAATCAAATAGATTACGACTTTTACGTGCGATTGTTACCTCTACAGTATTATAAGGAAGTGGAACATGGACTGTGAACAAAAACGAAGTAGTAACTAGGCACAGGAAACCAAAACGCTAATAATATAATAGCATTGGTAAATCACCAGGCACTACAGCAATCGTTCGGAGAGAGCGTGGAGCAATTTCACGTAGAATTTACTGGAAGAGGGAAAATTAGAACACACTTTTGTAAATAGCAAGTGACATAATAAGTAAAAGATTAGAAATCGGTTACTTGCAGCAATGTTTAAGTTCTTCACCACTGATAAACGTTTCAATATAAGGATAGCTAGCACTCAGTTTTAAAAGTAAAGATTTTAAATAGTGTGACAGGTATTTGTTTTTCGATTTAAGGTGAGTATTGAATCTTATAAGACTGAGAAAATATTTATGCAGCTCTGTAGAGACTGTTGGCGTTGTTGTTGTCACCTTTTGCTATTTGATTAAGTCCTCCCTAAATTAGATATCTAGTACAACCTTGTTACACTATTTGTTTACAAACTTTTTTACAAACCTTGTTACACTATTTGTTTTAACTTAATCATGTGGTACAGACATGTTTCTTTACCACCCTTATAAAATCGAATGAAACTCCAGATTCCTAGAAAACATAGCAACATCTTTCCGAGTGAGTGAGGAAAGGAACGGAAAAAGTTATTTTTATCGATTAAACACTGACTCATCGTTTGACATGCATACAGCATTTTGCACGTATAGGTTTCATGGGCAGCAGGCTATCTCCGCTGTAAGCAAAGAATCTGTAAACGAAAAGTGTTAGGAAGCACTGTAGAGTTAGAACAAGGAATCACAGTAGTGTACTAAGAATGTACCTTTTTGATGTTGCCCTCCTTTCATATTTTATATTTTATTTCCTGTTGTAAGTCGAAGACGCACCTTTTTGTTCGTTTGTATTGTTCACTCGTAGAGTTTTCATGTTTGCCATGATGTACTTTCTACTGTTAGTTGATACTATAAATTTTTCCTTCTTAAATTTGATTTTTCTATTTCTTCTATTATCGTCGTCCTTGTCTTGTTTCGGGGCTTGTCAGGAAGATTATTATAAAAAAGGTGAGCAAATTTTAAAAGACTTAGTAGTAATTTCGCATCACGTATGTTCACGCCTCCGCCACATTCTTACTTAACATTACTTGCATGGTTCGCCACACCTTAGGACTGTTTGGTATCCCCCCACAATGGCTGTGTGGGGGCGCTCCAAGACTAAGTGATCTGTATTTTGGGTGTAGGCTCCGCATCGAGGGCACTCAGCTGTTGTTGATATTTCCATCTTGCCGGCTATGCATAAAAATTATAACAGGAAAAATGCTTTACAAACTGTAGTTAAATTTGAGAGTGCAAAGACTGACAGAGAGATGGAAGTAAGCTGTTCTTAGCCGGGTATTTTTACCCAACGCCTTTTACCGTTCTAGTGCTCTGACAATGTTGTACAGTTGACGAAATCGGCCATGTTATTATTGACCTTTTGTGTTTTACAACTTACATCTTAGGTACTTTTGCCTAGTTGGGAAAGCCTTATGAAAAACCGTTTAGATAACGATCATTTAAAGTACTGTCAAAAGGGCTTTAAAGGTCATACTAATACAAAATAATAGTATTGAAGGGGGTCCGTAACGGAAGAGGGACAAGCTTTCTTCACCAACGATTACAGGAGAAAAAACATCTTTTCGTTACATCGGAGGAAGACTTCTTTCTCTGAACAAACAATTTTACCAATGTCAAGCATGTTCCGAATTTTATAGTTCACGAAATATCTTTCCCGTATGCTTTACGTGAACTCTATGCCTTAAATTGATTGCTTGCTCAGTAGCCCAATTAAAGTCATATATTTGTACTCGCCCATGTCGTTGATCTCCACAAATAAGTATGGGATCTTTTACAAAATACACCCGTCTCTTTTGCAAAATGAGTGAAGACTTGAGTATATAAAAAAGGTTCTTTTGAATCGTACTTGAATTCGTTTCCTTGCTCTAGGGAGTGCTTGATATGAGTTTGTAAGTTCTATTCTCTTTCTTAGATGGATTTATTGAAGAGATGAAACGAAGTTTAAGGTAAGGGAAGAATTTTGTACAGATGTCAAACGTTTTTACTTAAGGAGGAACGCTAAAATTTCGATTTGCTATTTCCGGAAAATGTCATCTGCGACTATTGCAACCCCTCCCTTTTCGAGGTAGCCTCTAATAGGAGTGCGCTGGAAGAATTTGGGAGCAAACCTCTACTGCTTTTTTCAACCTTTACTTTGAGGGGTCCCCTCAAAATGGCACTAATGCAAGGATGATTACCCCGGAGAAGTAACCTGTACCTGCCTGCACAATACAATTATTGGGGTTTATTTTTTAACTTACAACTGTTTATCGTACAACAGCTTCTACTCTTAGATAATAGCTTAATCATCATCAGTCAGATTCATTCCAAGCTTAGATATCATTGGAAGAGTCAAAGTGGTCTATACTTAACTCTCACACGAGTGAGCTCAATGTAGATTAAGTGTTACCCATGGCCTTGGTCCACACCCAGCTAGCACTCCAGATATTTGTACTCAGCGTACCCCTTGCTAATATGTATGTTGCTGTACATCATTAAATGTTATTAAGGAGCTTCTTTTTAGCTAAGATACTTGGTTTGACTGGCTAATCACTTAATCCTTGTCGGAAACATTGTTAGTTTTGGTAGGCTGCTTACTATACATTGAGACTTAAAGCAATCTGTCTTGTCGAGGGCGATATCGCCCTTTAGCTTGCAATTGGCCACCTTGAAGAGCTAAATATAACTAATAGGCAGAAATTAGCGGTAAGGGAGGACCTTGATGACGTACAATCGAAGTGTTTATGGTTGAGTGGGTAGAGAAAACGGTTGAAATGCTTTCTCCCTGATATGTATTCGTAGCAACAATCAAAAAGAAAGTTTAACAAGAAATTCGGATAAAACGCTCAGCGTTTCATTGTCTTCCTACTGAAGACAACCACCCGTTTAATGTAGCAAAGTATGCAATCATTAGCTACTGTAATGAGATCGTTAAATTGATTTTGGCACAGAATAATCATACAAAGTAATTCTTCTTTATTCCATGGAGTCTGTTTTGAAAGGTGGCAGATGGTGTCCACATACACACTTAAATAGGAACTAAAGCCTTTATTGCTTCTTCGCCTATATCGCAACAGCTCCTCATACCACAAGACAGTGTGTATATACGTGTATGTAGGGCATGCACCACGGATATTTGTCTGGCATGTACTACGGATGTTTGTAGGGTATGTACAACAGATGTTTGTAGGGTATGTACAACGGATGTTTGTAGTGTATGTACAACGGGTGTTTGTAGGGTATG
>JAAAKL020013387.1:0-12496 GCA_010016065.2 Carybdea cf. marsupialis auct. non (Linnaeus, 1758)
CTAGGAACAATACCTTGTTAGCTTTCCTCCTTTCTGACTATAAAATTGAAAATAAAGAGTTCATATCTTTAGAAATAGCTTAAGAGAAACCCATTGTTGTGATTTGTGGTAGTTTTGATTGAGATTCATTAGGAAAATCGAGTAACTGCAGCACTCAAGTGAAGGTTACAGCCAAAGTTTAAAACAGTGTTGCAACAACTTACATTTGTTTATGTCCAGAGAGTAGGAGAGATCTCCTAAACGTCGAAAATATGTTCCTTTGCTAACAATCAAGTCTAGTTCCACTATTTTGGCCCTCCTTCAGCTTAGATGTGTATTATTTTAACCAAGAAATTGGCCTTACCTAGGCAAGTGCAATGAAGAAATACAGTAGCAGTTGAACCCCTTTCACTCGATCAATTGGAGCCATTCAGTGCATAGTTTGTGATGAACGATTATCCCATACATCTCATGATTTGACAAATTTATATGGCTATCAGATATGCCTACGTTTTAATCATTGCATTAGATGAATAAATATGAGGGCATTGTACTTAAAAGGACATTTATCTTATCCTAACATTAGAGACGTGAACCCAATTATGATACACTGTTTACCCTTCGAAATACAATGATTTTCAAATCAAAGTGGACTAGTTGTGGATACCTAAAAATGCATAGATTGTATATCAAAGAGTGGGGTTTTTTTACGTATTAGTGGAATAATAAAGGATATTTTTAAGCAGTCTGTTTGGTTTTGACTTAAGCTTTGAGGGCTCTGATAGTCCCTTGCAGGATATTGCAACTTATTAACATCAATGATGGTGATGAACAACACGATGGAATGGCTACCCTAAACCTAATCAACAACTTTCATACTTCTTAAGCACTATTTACGGTTGCTCAATAAACTTTTTTACTCATGATCAAACATCTGATGGATTCCACGAGGATTTAATGTCTCCAAGAACAAATTTCAGCTTTGCATCGTATCAGGGCAGCAGAATATCTCAATCAACGTTGCTCGGGCTGTCAATAGCTTTGCTTTAGATGCCTTAGAACATTTCCCAAGAATAAGAATGAAAAAACTGTATATTTGTTTTTTCAGTAAAATATAGTGAACATATGAGGTAGTTCTCCCCTTAATAACTACAAAAATGAACCAACATCTTTATTCAATCGAAGTGAGATGAGCCAATTTTATTAAAGGCATTCAGAACATGATTATGGATTGTAACTCGCTTGCCTCTTTCAATAGTATGTGAAAAACAGCTTCATTTTTATGTATGCATCCCATATTTTTATTATATTTGGGGTTTAGGTATATTTCATGGGAAATAGTGGTGAACTGAATCACCGGTTGCCGTCTTATTTTTCAGAACTTTGTTTGCATTTTACTTCAAGAGGTTTGAAGGATCATAAATACCATGATATTCCAGTGATGGCTTAACAGTTTATACCTACTTGTAGATCATTTCCTCCTCTAAATTTTCTTTTTAGAACATTTTTCTCTAGGAGTAATAGTTTTCACAGTAATCACCGTATTTTGAGGGGTAGTACAAAATACGAATTAAGTACATTTTGCATTGTAGTTAGCCGGGTTAAAGGCTTAAAGGGTTAACGTGAGATTGGGGGTGGACGAATTGCTATGTTTGTTTCCTCCTATTATCTTTAACCCTAACCCTACTGTAACATTAGCACCCATAGAGTACTGTTCTTGAAGTTTGTTGGTTTTTGTTGGGTTTTTTAAATCTATTTCACCCTACTTAAGGCTGAATACTGAACTTACTTATTCACGTTCAAACTCATGACCCTCTGATTGCTAGTCTGACACTCTACCACAATGCCACTACTGTCTTAAGTTTCTTGTGGAAGTGCACATCTGCACCGGTAAGTTGTTCGTGCGTTTCCAAAACACCCAACATATTTATGTTGAGAAATTAAAGAGGATTTAAGTAAGGATATATTTCGTTTCTAATTCCTGGTCTAAAAGGTGTAAAATGGTGATTTTACTACATGTAACTCTGTTAACATTATGTCGTTATTTGAGTTACACTGGGAGACTCCCAGCCAATGGCCTACCCTCAAGAATGTGAGACTCCGACTCAATAATACATTTCACTGCATTCTCAAACTATTCAAGACTATATCAGTGGCCTCCATATCTGTATTGATCAGTCATGGTTGTTGAAGTGGTCTTTCCCTATAATATTTTTAGCTCCTTCTCTTCAAAAGTCGCTACATTGGGCCCAATATATTTAACATTTACTAAATGATTTAGCCCTGATTGTAAAATCAACATGAAATTGAAAAAAGACGATGATAAAGCGTCTTCTCCATGTCAGGATCTTATTTGCTTCTTCATAATGTCAAAATCGAAAAATCAAGTAGGTCTACTGCACTAACATCAAAACAAATGATGAATGAAAGGAAACTATTACTGACTTACAACTTAACCATCCATTCTCCCTTCAGCATGTCATTCCAGTTACTGTCCATCAGTTTCACGCCAGTAGCTGACTTGCCTAATGCTTCTCCGGCATTTACAAACACCACTACTAGAAGAATAAACACTTTCGATGTAGCAGTAAGTAATTCCATATCCTTGTATATATCCTATTCATATGAGGTAGGCTAAACTACTAGAAAATCCCTTTCTTACATACAATCGTATTGCGACCACGAAAGCTCACTCAACAAAACGACGAGAAATCAAGTTTTAACGAAAGAGAGGCGAAACCAACCCACGCCAGACAAACCGAGGCAGACGGGATACGCGCCAAATTGTCTCTTCACGTCTTTATCATGGAGTGTTTACGATCACGACACAGGCACAATTCCACTAGATCTCGGAAATGCCTGCCCAGAAATTGGGTCGACCCCTCAGATCTGTTGTGTCCCATAAGCATCGATGTTGCCTAATGGCCTCCAAAAATGCCTTTTTGTCTAATATAGTAGCTGTCTCCTCTGGTCTTTCTAGTGGTGGTGACATACTCTCTATCGTTACTACTTCCTCTTTATGCTACGGAGGGCTTACAGGCCAGTCTTGGTTATTTACTAACACAATATTCAAAATAATTTGTAGGTCAGAGGCTGTCGCATTGCTGCTCGCCGCCACGATAAAATGCCTTATTTAACGAGGATAAGGCCAGAAAGAGGTTGCGAAAAAAATCGTCGGACGAAAAGTAGGAATTATCTCTACTTTTCGTCCCTTGAACTATTTCGCAACAGCGATGAAGAATCTCCTAACTACACATGCGTGACCACTATCGCAGTGGCGATCGTCATAAAAATCGTCTTATGGGCATGTGGCTGCAATGCGACAACTTCTGATCTGACTTCTGAAAAAACACTAGAATGGAAACGAAGCATAAATCCAAGTTGTGGCAAGAAGGATAGGGTCGACTATTTCAGTAAACTATCAAATCTAAGCAGTTATGAAGCTTAGGGGTATAAAATGGACCCCGCTTCACCTAGTGGCTTTATATCTCTGTTCCTCCTCCTGCGGCTGCTTAAGCCAAGCACAGTCCACTAATTTTAGACTGTTTGCCCTGTTCGAAAGTTTTTCATCTAAAAGCAAACCCTCCCAGTTAAGAGTAGCCAACTTCCTGCTTGAATTTAATTTAAATTTTAAAAATATATCCTACGATTCACTGGAGGGGGAGTACTTTATAGCTCTTAAGACATACTGTTCATCAGGAGCCATTTATCTAGGAATTGTATACGCGAGTTATGTCGAAACGTAAGGAACTGTTTCATTATCAAATCAAATTTACGTTGCTCTAGTACTGGATCCACTATTAAACCGTTGGATTTAAGAGGACGCTGCCTTACGGCAAAAGAAGGGTACCGTTATCTGTTACAAAATTCTTATTATGTCATCGCTTGCAAAAGCAGAAAAGGGTGCTTAAGTAACCATTGACCCTATATGAGCCATGTTTCTGGCACTCTCATGCATCACCGTGAATCCGTTCGTGACCCATCAATAGTTTTAAAACAATATTTAAGACCCCTTCATTGCTATAAAATCATTTTCAGATATTTCAGTTAAGGTAGCCTCTCCACCTCCCCACCAAACACACACTTTGTTTAAGTCATAACAGAGTTCCCTTCGTCAAACTTTTCAAAATGCTACTGCAGCATTCTGTCTTGAGATCTCTTAATACTGTAGGTTCTATTGACAGCAGAGAGCTCCAAAGTTGCCCACATAGGGCGAAAAATAGCTACAGGGCCTAAAAAAGATACCCCTACCAAACTATAAGAATGTTTATATAAAGGTATGCTGTGCAATGTATAAACACGCATGACTTTCAGAAATTCAAAACAAGACAGTTCTGCACAAAGGCTACCACATTACAAAGTAGAAATCTGTCGCAATCCCATCGGTAGATCTCTTGGAATTTATAAACTCAAATTGCCTGGTTACAAACTTCCAAGGAAGACGTTAAGGGATGATTCTGTACTTATCTTCTTCAATCAAAAACAGAAAGTCAAGAAGCGACAAACAAGCGAATAGCGATCAGAGAGATATGATAGCAATTAAGTAAGTCGCGCTAACCTTTTCCATTTTTCTTATCAAGAAACACATGAACGTATAAAACACATTAAGTAAAGAAACAAAGATTCTCCTAATGGATATGTTGGAAACATCTTCAGCAGGGTAGGAACTATGCCAGTTAAATAATGCGATTGTTAACCATAGGAGAGGCATTACTTTATCGTTATTTATCAATAAAAACAACACTTTTCCCATTATTTAAAAAAAAATTGGGGGACGTGGCCATCAGTGCCTAGAAATGGGTATTGGACCAGTGGATGAACATTGCAGGATGTGACCGAAATCTAGGTTCTCCTTCTAGAATACAAGAAATTGGCGCTCTGCATCGAGAGGACATATGCTGCCGATTGCTAGTGTAAGCTGGTTTGTAACATTTTAACAAGAAAGGTGACAGCAAAAATAACAACAAATTTGAGTTCCTCAGATATATTTTTGCCCTTTAAGACGTACTTGTCTATATCCCGGACTTTCCCTTTAACCTTTTGTGAACATTATCATACATAGATGGTAGTTGTTTATAATGGCGTGAGTCGTAGTCTTTTTCTGAGCTACGTTTCGAGAGATACTTCTCCCAACTTTAGGCTAATGGACTCTGGAACTTTTTCGCTGAATTTGTCATAAGACTGAGACCTCCGATGAATGTTTTCTTTCATCTTCCTGGTTGTTGTGTTTATCTCTCTGTCCAGTATCTGCCATTTCCCAAGCCGAAAGAGAGATCATTTTTCCAACAATGTTCTGAGATCTCGTGGCTCTTTATTCCACCCTCTTTGACTGCTTTCTTGTGTTCTTTTGCCTCGGACTTAAAGAACGTTTATATTCACCAAAGTATATTGCGAGACAGTCTTTGCAACTTAGTTTGTATACAATGTTGTCGGTTTCTTCTGAAGGGACAGGGCCCTAAGACTTTGATAGTGTTTTGCGTAAGGTGAACGCCGTCGAAAAAGAACATCGGATATTGTGTTGTTGAAGAGTTCTTTTGATGGTTTCAAAAGATGTATGTGTTTGAGAGGTTCTGTATCTTGTTCTTGACCTCTTATTTTTTTCTTCTTAAGGATGCTTTGATGTCGTTTCTGCTGTAATCGTTGGACGCCCTTCAGGTGTTGTTCTTCTATAAGTTGGTCGGCAGCATCCGTTATGATCTTATTCTTGCTCTCCTGAATAGAGAGGTGATGACTCTGCTGCGGGCTGAGGTTGGATGATTTGATATGTTGTTGAGATATTGGTCGGTGTGCGTTGGTTTGCTGTAGATCTGGACCGAAATGCTACCATTTGTTTTTCTGGCAAGAAGGACGTAGTTTGTGATCTTCTTTTTTTTTCCATGGTAAATTGGATGTTGGGATGAAGGCTATTGATATGATCGAGGAAACTGTGTTAGTGTGACTTCTTATTGACAGTAAAACCATCGTCAACGTGTCTTTCCGAAGTGGAAGGTTTCTCGTCTGCGGTGGCCAGTGCTGTCCTTTCGAAGGCCTCCATGAATAATTCAGTGATGATAAATGATGTAGGTGCTCCGACTGGGACACCATTGGTCTGTGTATAGATTTCGCTGTCGAAGAGGAAACAGGTGTTTTGAAGGAGGACTTCTAGGATGCCAATGATGTCTGCGGGTTTCAGTGAAGTTCTGGCTGTAAGGGAGGTGTAGCGTGACTGTGATTGGGATTCTGGTGTATAGGGAGGTAACATCAGAGGAAACCATGATATTTTCAGGAACCATTCTTTGTTCTTTGATAAAGTTTGCGAATGCGACTGAGTTGCTATCGTGCTGTGTCTTTCGTGTTAGGCGAGAGCAGATCGGCTGCGTAGCGGAAAAGCGAATTTAGAGGGCTGCAAGAGTAAGAAGCTATTGGTCTCATTGGCACATTGGGCTTGTCTACTTTGCATAGCCCATAGAAACGTGGAAGACGAGAATACTTTGACGTGATCTTGAAGTACACGCTGTTATCTATGATACCATTGATTCGTAAGTTGTTGAGTATTCTACTGGCGTTGGTATTAAACTGTTTGGATTGGGTTATTCGTTAAAATTGTGTAGGGCCCGTTCTGCAGATGGTCAAGGCACTTTTTGATGTAGTCATCATTATTTGCCATATTTGACCGCGGCACGACCTTTGTCAGCTGGTAGGATGGAAATTGAGGTATCTTCTTTAAAGATTCTAATAGCCTGTCTTTCGTCTTTACTAAGGTTATCTGTAGGTACTTTTGATGATTGGAGAGCAAGGCTTGTTTTCGCTCGTATTGTGTCTGCTTCACTCTATGGGAGGTCCTTTACTGCTGCTTCCGCGGCATCCAAGGGATGAGTCGTGGTGATGCAGAGAAATAAAGGCCTTTCTAGCAGGGACTCTTCTGGTTTGGAGAGGGTGTGGCTGGATAGGTTGACAATCCAGTTTGACTGGTCCTTGTTTCGCACACCCGTGGGTGCCTGTCTACCCGTGGATTGTTAAACTTCTTTAGGCGTCGTTGCCTGGTAGAGAGTAGTCTGCGTCTGTAGGTGCTCTCTATGGAAGCTACTAGATCTTGGTAGTAATGTGAGGCAAGGGTGGTATAAAGGGTTGAACTTTATTTATGGTGGTTTGTGGTAAGCGCTTCAGATGATTCAAGTGGATGCGTTCTTGGAGAAATTGGCGACTTGTTCTCTCTAGCATGCACTTGGCTCTGCGGGCACCAACCGGGAAATAGAGACTTACGTCCTTAGGGAAGATGTTGTCCTCTAGACAACTTAAAGGGGAACCTTAAATTCAGCGATTTTTATCTTAGTACCAAGCTGGTTAATTGCCAATGAAAACGTTCACATAATTGTGAGAGGTCTGGATCGAGTACGCCATTTTTAGGATACCATTGACAACTATGTTTGACATCTTGAAGCTAGCTTTGATTCTATTCTCTCAATCGAGTTATTTCGCGACTAGTTGCCTATCATCATTCTTTTAAAAAGTTCCCTTACTTAATATGGCTTATAAAGTTCTTCTGACAATTCAGTTGCCTCTGAACAAGGTGATAAATTTTGGAATCGTGGTCTTGCCGATCTTAAGTGGCTATGGAGCCGGAGTAGCAGAAGAACATCAGGAAGGCACAATGGTCAAATTCAACTAGAAAGGACTATGTTATGGGGAATAGGACGGGAGGCTAGAGGGCGTTTTGGGCAATAAGCTGGTACCTTATCAGTCCGTTAGTTGATGGTTACTTGAAAGAGATAGGAAAAGCGATTAACTGACAATTGTCTCGGCCATAAAGCACTAGATTAGTTCCGCCAATAACTCTGTTGCTCTTGCTTTTCAGACTTTCATTGCTTATTGTACCAGACATACAGGTGAACTGAAGCAAATGCTACTGTCAAAGAAGATGAAAGTTACATTAGCGAATATGAGTAGTTTATCTAAGCTATTCTGCCAGTCACGATTTGATAGCTAAAATTTTTGATGCTCAGAGTCAGAGTCGCGATGACGAAGTATAGAATATCCGAAAGCTTGCAAAAGCAAAGCAATTTTAAGTTGTTGTTTTTATGTATTTTTCTTATGGCTTCTTATCTGTTTGAGTTTTAATATGAAAAAAAAAAATATATATATATATATATATAAATACATAAAAAAAAATATATATATATCAAGAGTAACAGTCTTGCAATAATATAAATTTCAAAAATTGGGACAGTTTACTGTCAATTAAGCCTAAACCATAATCTATTTACATTCAAACATAAGGCAACAATAAGAATATAATGACTGAAAACTATTCATGACGGTATCTCTAGTGTTGTTACTGATCCTGAATTTCTAAGATACCTACGTAAAAACAATCTATATGCACTCTAGGAAGGGGTGCAAAGCCTACAGATGGGAGATTCCTGGTTTGCAATTATGCTTGCCTTGATCCATAGAGTATATAGAGTATTGTTAAAAATTTGAATACTGAAGCTTGTTTTTGAAACGGTTAAGTTGTAAAAAATATGTTCATGTCGCTGGCTTCGTCTTGACGATCAAATTAAGGAGATAAGGGAGTCAGGCCACTTCATGAGAACCGTCATGAGAATTCTGCTCCTGTGCGGAGGGTACTAGCGCCATCAAGGTGGCACCCTAAATATAAGGGAGACCGAGGCCACAAGGGTCAACACGCATTACATTGGCAGTCAAGCACCCCTCCTATGCATTGTGACGGCAACCGTCATGTGAAAACGCACTGAATTTCAATGGTCGGACGCTAGCTTCATCGCTGCCTTGACTATATTGTTTCTGCTGATCTGCTTAAATTGCTAGTGTTAGTTTTTTTCGCTTAACCATCAGGTATGAAAGTTCCTCAATTTATGTTGCCAAAACGACACCCGGCTCCTGAATCCGAGACATCTTTCAATTGAAACAAGCAGTCTTCCATTCCACAATGGTTTCCCTTTGACAAAAGTGTAGGAATACCGTATTACCCCTAGAAAGAAGCAGCTGTTCTTATTCTAGTTGCACACATTATTTCTCTGTTTACATAGATCACCAAACACTATCAAACTTACCCCAAGTGAAAACCCTCCCAGCCAACCTTTTTATCAAGATGAATGCCAAGAAGAAATCTTTGAAATTATTCAATTTCCCCTTTTCATTTTCAGTAAATATTTACAACCACGACAACTGCGAATTCATGCATAGCAAACTCAGTATGTAATTTGTCTGCCACAGCTAATGTTAATACAAAGAAAAATACTCCTCATTCTCAAAAACGTAGATTTTCACTACAGCAGCTATACAGGTTGACCACAACATGAATATTAAATCTTACGACCACAAAAATTAAATTATCATACCGATTTTAAATAATCAATTTTGAAAAGATGCTATAGAAATGATAATCTTTTTACCACTAAAATTCAACCACTTCACCAACGCATTGTGTGCTCTATCAACTAAGCAACGCGAACGACAATAATTACGCAGTTCTATTCTCAAGTTACCATATTAAATCGCAACCAGAAGATATCGATATACAGATTTATGCAATTTGATGACCGGTTTCTCTGCGAGATGAGACAGGACCAATAGAATGATTTCCTTCCGAACCTGGAGTCTGGCGAACTTCCCATGAAAGTTGCGAACTACCTCATATCCCTTGGGCTACCATTTTTCCGTTCCTCTGGTATCTTTTTTTTAACTTAGTGTTCCTCCCTTCTCGATTATGCACTTGGCGAATTCGCCCGAAACACCCGCAAGTATCCTCAATAAACAACATACCTTGTAGATTCACTAATTGCTAAGTATAGCAAATGTAACATAAACTTGACCGCCGAGAGCATGGCCCTCCCTTAAGGAAAATTGGCCCCTCTCTCAAATATGAAAAGTAATGAAAAGATAGCAAAAAGTGATAATCAAAAGAGCTAGACTCTCTAAAAGCTATTAGGTGCACAATTCATATATTTGAATAAACTAAAAAAATTGATATAGGCTACTTTGAAGTAAGAACCTATCTACAAAGCATGTAAACAATTGAAACATTCAGCTACTTTTATTTTATCTGCCAGTTATTTATTTTATGGTTCCCGAAACCATTCTGAGCTATATAGATAATGTACATTACATAGCATATAAAAATTCTGAGGGTGTATCCTTGAAGGCACTTAATACTTTAATGTTTGTAATGACACCGTATCCATCTTTTATTTTTTGTAAGCTGAACATGACCTTTTTTACTCCCTTTTTAACCTTTTATAACATTTTCGTTACTTCATATTACTCAAGATATTCTCTATAACGTTACAAACTCAGTTTTTAATGCGGAGGGAAAGTGCGACGGCACGATTTTGAGAATGTTTGAATTATAGAAAAAGTCTCCATTTTCATGTTGCCCTATTACTAAGAACATATATGACCAAAATTGAAAAATATAACCTTTTCCCAAAACCGAGATATCGGCTTTCAAAGCAAACTAAACTATATGATCAGATTCTGGTTTTTAACTTAAGAATCCAAGGAATTATAAGAGAGTTTTGACCAAAAATCTTTGAAAATTCAAACGCCTCAAGTTTAAACAATTTCTACACTACATGTCAGGTATTTTAGGAAACAGCTTATTCCAGGGCTGTCTTTAGATATCTGGAGTCAAATCTTCCTATTTCCAAAACTTTTGATTTAAGATATCATCACCTTCCCTCCGCATTATTGCATTATATTGTCAATGTAATATTGTCTTGAACCCAACATAGTTTTACGTAACTGCTGAAGTGCTCTCCCCATAGCAGCGATCCTGTGTTCTTTCTCTCACATGGCTGCTTTGGTCTGGTTTAAGATCAATGGTTCGCTTTCTTGAAAAGATATTAATAAAACATTTTACTTCTTAATTCAATGAAGCAAGGTTGATCTTTCTTAACAGTGGAAACAAAGAGTACTAACTCTTTAACGACTGACGAAAAACAAAAGACTCTCACTTAAGCGATAAGCCTTAGATTTTCGACGATTTTCAGTCGAGGGGGTCACTTCGTGATAACGTATCCAAATCACCTTAAGCTTGGTAAAAGTGTTCGTCAGCCCCTATTTCATTAAACAAGATAAAAAAAAAAATTTTTACATAAAAAACGGAATTAGCACCTTTTTTCGCAGCAGTCAAAAATCTCCTTGGTTTCTTGCGTTCCATAGACATTGTCAAGTGGAGATACAGATGGTAGTGGTAGTAATAAGAAAACAAATACTGGAGTGAATCCTTTGAGGGGGGCTTATTATTCCTTGAAAACACCCAACTTATTGCTCACTTACTAGTTAACTGACCAATTTATTAACTTGTCATCAAACTCCATCATGTTTGTCAGTTAGTTAATTAGTCAGTTAGTTAGTTAATTAGTTAATTAGTTAATCATTTAAGGACTTAAATTTGTGGGTTTGTACGTAGATAGGTAGCCAGTAGAAAAGTTAGTGGCTTACTCAGATTACTTGTGTGATCGTGTAACTGTTATTATTGATGTAGCGTTTCGTAACCTGATTACTTAGCGATAGTATAATAAATTGCCTTGTTGATTTAGTTACCCAATGTTAAGGAATGCTTGCATTACATTGTACCTTGCAAATGCGTGAGATGTATTGCCATCATTGACGCACATGCTCACATCTGGTCTTGGTCTGACTCGATTGTCTTGGCATTGTAAGCGAGTCAGTCATACCGTGAATGACGTTCAATGGAACCAAATATTTTTAATGATAGCACTGGGTTTCTTGATTCGTTGTAAATAGTTTAACAGAACTTTCCATGTCAATTCAGTATCGTAATCAAACTTGTAGTTGGTATGTAGGCCCGATTTTCTCGTCGATCGACAGTAAACTCGAAGTGGTAACACTGAGCGTGTCCTGAACTCCTGAACTCTTCTCTCGATATAAATTTGTGTGCTGTGACCGTACAGAAATATGTCAGTTGACAGTACACAAAAGTTGTATTCCTGTGAAAAGTCATATCTCGGATCTCGTCGAGCCGCTCGCAACCCTTACACTTGCTTACTTACTTGGACAGGTAGGAAGGAAGGGAGGAAAGTAGATAGGTTGGTACCAATTTATAACAAAATACGAAGATTACATTCGTATTGACAACAATGATAGTGGTAACCTTGATAATGTTGGCATTTACTCTTCTTTGCCATAGCTAATCTCTTGTGAGATCGGCTATTCTTATATGTTGATGTAAATACCTTGTTGTATACTCTTCATCTACCCTTTCTCTATTCTGATATTCCAAACCGTGTCATAAAGTTTTCATACCATAAATCCCATCTCCCAGACTAGACCTAGAGGATGAGACCCAACTTCACCTTACCGTATTCGTTATCTTAATCACTTCACCACATTATCTCATATGTGCTTGTCTAACATTCTTCACATTAGACATAAATCCTAGGTCTCTTCGAATATCATCGCTCTACCTTCCCCCTCCCCCCCCCCCCCCCCCCCCCCCCCCCCCCCCCCCCCCCCCCCCCCCCCCCCCCCCCCCCCCCCTCCCCCCCCCCCC